>CM017805.1:27721547-27799157 GCA_008086715.1 Sitobion miscanthi | reverse complement strand
GGTAGTCTATACGAAAGATCACCAATGACAAATTCTTTGTACACATCCCAATTATTTACCACCAAGTTAACCACTCTTAATCGAATACTTCGATGTTCTTCTTGCGTGCCGAATATCAAATGTGACACGGAACGAAATAAACAATTTCCATCGCCTGGTATTGGAATTAATTGATATTCCATTTTAAATAATAACAATAAAATAAAATAATAATTAAATAATAGTAATATTTTTGTTTGGGTTTTTCGACGACGATTCAGACGACGACACTACGACGATAACACAACAGTAACAGTGCACAATGCGTTAATGCCAAATATGAAATAATACATCGCTGCCGACGCGCGACGACGACACTACAACAGTTCTGCAGCAGACGTAGGAGTAGTGGGGGTTCTAAAGATGTGTGTGTGTGTGCACGGCAAGCAACGCGCATCGCTATGTAACAATACGGCAAACTTTATGCTTTTAATATCTATTTAAATAATTATTTTTTTGGAATTTTCTCTTTTGATGGCTCATCTACATACCGCGTACTTTCGTTTAAAAAAAAAAATTGTGAAAATCGGCCCGGTAGAACTTCAGATATAACTGTCACAAGAAATCGCCTCACGTTTTAATAATATATAAAGATACATATTAGAGGGGCTCTATCCCCTCAAATTGCCTTTCAGGCCACAACACATCAATAACTTAACTATAAATAATTAGAAAATTCTTTCAGACTTGCTGGGTGTGTCGCTTGCGCTTCCGTTCCTCTTCCTCCCTTGTTTTGAGTACTTCAACCACAAACCCGCATACTGCATCCCACTTGGTTCTGCTCTCCAACATTGTATTCACTACCGTTTCAGGGATAAACTCGGTGTCCGTAGCCGCCTCCAGTGCTCTACGTTTCCTCCACCAGCGGTCGCATATGAAATACGCATGTTCAGGGTCGTCCATCGGCGCCTGACAATCGTGGCACACGGGGGTATCCAGCTTCTTGAACCTCCACAAATATTCGCCGAAACATCCGTGTCCGGTCAGAAACTGAGTGATGTGGTAGTTTATAGTGCCAAACGACCTCGACACCCATGGTCGCAGATCAGGAATTAGTCGCCGTGTCCATCCTCCAGTACCGGTGTTTTGCACCCATTCAGTTTGCCACTTGTTCATAGAGTCCTCTCTCAGCTCTCGCTTTGCCGGTAGAGTTAAACCCGCCTTCTTCGCCACGTGGACGGCATTTCTCTCCAGTACCATGATGTGCAAAGGTAGCACCAAAATGGCGTTTGTTGATACAGTCGTGTAGGCACACGCCACTCTTTTAGCCATCAGCCGCTGCGGTTTCAACATCTCTTTTTGTTGACTTCAAAAACTAATGCAGACGCCCATATAGGTGATGCGTACAGCAGCTGGCTCTGCGCGACTGACATTAGTAATTGTCGTTTCTTTTGCCTTGGACCGCCGATGTTCGGCATTAGCCTTGACAGCGAGGCAATTGTTGTTGTCGCCTTGGCCGCCACGCACTCCAAGTGCTTTCCGAAGCCCAGTTTTTTGCACATCTCCACTCCTAGGTAGCGCACATGCTCTTTCAGTTGCAGCATTTCACCTTCCAGGTAGAATCTAGGCTGTGTGTACCCGCGTTTGGTGGTAAGCATTATCGCTTCGGTCTTGCTCACTGACAGCGTAAGACCTGTCTTCGCCATCCATCTTGACACCGCGTCTAGAGATGGGTTCATGGATTCTTCCAGGAGAGCTGTTGTACGCCCTGTCGCCACCACTGCGACATCGTCAGCAAAAGCTATGAGGCTAGAGCTCGACATTCCTCGGATGTTACCTGGCATCGCGATGCGCAACAAATCATCGTACATCACGATCCAAAAGTTACTGCACGCCGCGTCTTGTCCCCGTATAGTATTGCCCTCTCGCTTAGGTAGCTTCTCAAGATGCACACCAGGTATTCGGGCACTTCCTTTTTTACCATGGCATCTTCTATCTTTGCCCATGGGGCCGAATTGAACGCGTTCGCCACGTCGAGGCATACCATGGCACACAGCTCCCTCTTGTAGAGTGGACCTGTTCCTGCTTTATTCACCACTTCCAATGCCTTTTCTATAGCGTCTATCGTGGAACGCCCTTTCACGAAGCCAAATTGACGGTCGCTTATCCCGCTAGTCTCTTCTAGGTGAGCCTCCAGTCTCTTTTTAATAACTCTTTCGAGGAGTTTGCCGATGGTGTTGATCAAGCATATGGGCCGGTACGATGACGGCAATTCCAATGGTTTCTTACCCTTTGGTAATAGCACCAGCGTGGCTTCCTTCCACGGTTTCGGGAAGTGACCCTGTAACAGACACCTGTTGAGCGTGTCCAATATTAGCTCTGGTTTTTTCGCTATTATCCTCTTTAAGATGATATCCGGGACTCCGTCCGGCCCCGAGGCCTTATTCGTAGGAAGTCTCGCACCAATCGACGCTAGTTCCGCGACAGTTATCAGCGGGACTTTCCTTGTCGGTCGCGCGATAGGCCAGATGGGGCAATATTCCACATATTGTCGGCGAGCACCTATGATTTCCTTTTCGAAAATTGGCTCTTTAAGACTTCAAACTTGTAGAGTTCAAGACGCTGAGCATTAAACATTTTTCAAATTTTTGCGAAAATGAATATCTTGGAAGTTTTCGGGTGGGGAAGTTATGTGTGCGGGGGGTCGTAAGTATTACGTAAATTCGCGAAACGTCTACAATTTAGCCTCCAATGACCCATCTATTTTTTTGACAAATCCTATGGAACGGCAACCGGGGAGTATTTTCGGTCCTTTGCAGGGGGGTCGAAAAATAAATATTAACCAAGATATCGACCAATGAATAATGGTAGATTACCGCAGCAAGTCCAAACAATTGGCATCGTGCGGTAACCGTATGCTTACCATGAGTTATTATTATTTTCTATTCATTTTCATTTGTTTTAAGGAAATTACATTCCCATCCATAATTTATTATTATTAAAGGGTGTAACTTATCTAATTACGTATATAAGGGTTGATTTTATATATTTTTTTTTAGCAAGTATTGGGTTTGCCGTGTGAGTCCCGCGGTAGACCAACAATGCACAATGAGATCACGGTCTCGGTGATATTGTTGTCACGCTAACCAACTGCACAGAGAGGGTAGCTCAGGGTACTAGTAACGAGTACTGAATGGTTCAAGTCGATCGGGCGAACGGTTGATTTTATATATTTTTTTTAAGCAAATATTGGGTTTGCCGTGTGAGTCCCGCGGTAGACCAACAATGCACAATGAGATCACGGTCTCGGTGATATTGTTGTCACGCTAACCAACTGCACAGATAGGGTATCTCAGGGTACTAGTAACGAGTTCTGAATGGTTCAAGTCGATCGGGCGAACGGTTAGTTTTATATATTATTTTTAAGCAATTATTGGGTTTGCCGGGTGAATCCCGCGGTAGACCAACAATGCACAATGAGATCACGGTCTCGGTGATATTGTTGTCACGCTAACCAACTGCACAGATAGGGTATCTCAGGGTACTAGTAACGAGTTCTGAATGGTTCAAGTCGATCGGGCGAACAGTTGATTTTATATATTTTTTTTCAGCAATTATTGGGTTTGCCGGGTGAATACCACGGTAGACCAACAATGCACAATGAGATCACGGTCTCGGTGATATTGTTGCCACGCTCACCAACTGCACAGAGAGGGTAGCTGCAGGGTACTAGTAACGAGTTTAAAAAAACGTGTTAATTTACCATGCGATATTGGACGATTGGAACAAGATATCAAAAATCGGGCTTCTTACGTTTCTAGAAAAAATTCTCCTCTACAATTTTCGTAATAGGTATTTATACTGTAAAACGCTTCAATAAGCCGTATTCCTGGAATTACGAAACCATGTTTGTATGCCATATTTTGTCTACTAGTGCGCCCTACCTTCGTATCCGAATTTTATACTAATAACTATACTTTTGTGCTTCAAGTAATACGGTTTATTGAAGCGGTTGACAACAAAACTACCTATTATAAAAATTGTAGAGAAGAAAATTTTTAACAATCATAAGGAATCCGATTTTTGATATCTTGTTCCAAACGTCCAATATCGCATGGTAAATTAACACGTTTTTTTAAACTTTTTATCAATTAATTATTTAATTAATTAATGAAAATATCAAAAATCGGGCTTCTTACGTTTCTAGAAAAAATTCTCCTCTACAATTTTTGTAATAGGTATTTATGCTGTTACCTCGTTACAAATATATCTAATTCAAATATATTATTTTCAATTAGGGATATTAATCTTAGAACAATAATTTGTTTTTTTCGTCTAATAATTCAATATTTATTTTGTTAATAGCGGTTTCAATTTTTTTAATATTTTTGTCAAATAACAGTTTATTGTCATTAAAATATGTTGTTATGGTTTCATTGAAATTTGTTATTGTGCTCCTTAAAATAGAGACTTGGTCTTGAACTATGTGTATCATATCTTTTTGATCATTCTCTAATTTGTTAATCGAACTATCATACCTCCGTACATCGTCAGCATCGGCAATACCGAACATCCACTGTAGTGCCGAACCTCCAGACTCAAATGATCGCTTAACCTTTTTTCTATACCTAGCCATTTGTCTAATTACCTGTATATCTAAATTTATTTTTTTTAAATGCTTCTCTAAGTTATATACAGTTATTTGGAAAGTGTTATAAATAGCATATGTGTCAATTGTTTTTAACATATTCCTTATATCACTATGGCTATTTATTAAATATTTTAAATCTATGAATGTATTAATGGTCCAACTACTTTTACATAATTTACCTTCCCCTAATATCTCGTACTGTAACCCCGGACTATTGGTGGTAAGAGTGAGGTTGAAAAATGCATCGTCTTGATTTTCACTGGATATAATATGATTGATCAGCAGAAACAGTAATAGCATGGTACGACAAATCACGTTCCAGACATCCACTTTCATTGTAATACCCTGATGAACATTTAACACAATTATAATATTATAAATAATAGAAAACAAAATGAATATGTATTATAATATTGGTACTTACTTTGTTTAGTAGGTTGACGTTATACACTATAGGTATTTGACTATATTGTATTGCAATAAGTATGATAGGTGTAAAAAAAATATAAATGTAAATAATAAGTAACTCTATGTTCGTATTTCACAAGAGGCAGTTATTTGCACAAAAATTACAAGTATCCACAGCAGCTGTGCTATACTTAGCACTGATATAATTACTGTATTTGTTATGAAATTGGTATGTAAAAATTATAATTATAGCTACAAATTGTTGACCTAACACTGGACCAGTGTCACTACTCACTGGTAATACTACGACTGACTGACTTGATTCGGGTTGTGTGTTGTCACGACAGTGCTCCGTGTTACATACAAAAACTCTTATTCAGCAGATCCCACGGTTGCAGCATCGTCCAACACACTATCTATGTTTTATAATCACAATAAATGTTATGACTTTGATTTAATTTGTTTATGAATATCAGGACACGTCCGTCGAACATCTTGTTCTAGTTTCATTAGTGTATTTAGTTGATACGTGACGCGTGATGTAAGTAGATATAAGTCATATGTGACATTGTAGTGTGCAAATACAGTGAATATATTATTAACTTTGATCTGTAATTTTTATTGTTTAAACATTTATATACTTACAAAGTTACAAATATGTTTAAAAAAAATAATCAACCACATCATTTTTTATATCTATTGACCAATCGGTTAAAAGTTAATTTACGAGAAGCAATACAAATGCTGAATAATCCGAACAAAATATCAAACACTGTTGAATGTTCAAAATTTGAGCCACAGTCAGGTAAGTGGTATATTTGTACAGAATATAATAATACAAAATTAATGTCAGATGGCATCGAGTGGCAAGCGACAGGCACAAATTTATTACCTAGTGATAAAAAACCAATTATGCAAGTCGAATACTTTGCATCGGAAAATGTATACAAAAGTATTTTTAAGTTGACTGGTAAATATCGATATAATGCTACTTTGATAAATTATGCACAAACTTCAAACGCAAACATAACTGACCCACCGGAAAATGAAATCCATACGCCAGTTTGTTTCTAAAAAAAGATCCATAAAAATTGTAAAGAAAAATCGTTTTAAAATACTCAAAAAATTAACTAATGAAGAAATAGTGAATGATCAATCCAATATTGAACCAATTAGGTAATATCACGCCTATTTTTTAAAATTATAAAATATTATTATATACTACCATTTTTTATAGAAACATCAATTTCGACCCACGTACTTTAGGAGCTGATTTTTCCCTTCCAGGTACTTCATCATCTATTTCTACACCACATTGGTAATAAACTAATTATTTTATACTACATAATTATGTTCTACATTTAAGTTATCTATTACCTATACTCATTTATCGTTTTACAGCTCTGCTGTCCACCCATCCCAATATTTTGAGCATGTTCTACATGAAGATGATGTAATTGAGTCGTCTGCTTTTGAAGCTGATGTATCTCCGAAGGTATCATTTGAAATACCAGATAAGTATGCACTATATTATACATGTATTATATACAGTGGCGCAACTAGGGCTAAAATGTTGAGGGGGGCTGTAGTCCTTCTGATATTACATGAAAAATAACCACGAACGGGGCCCCTATTTATCCATAATAATATCTATATTTATCTATACAAATGCCTTAATTAATATTTATTATAAAAAAAAATAACACTAAAAGTGTAGTTATATTTTAATAATAATACACTGGGCCTTCACATTATATTTTTAGGATTTTTAAAAAAAAATCAGTATCATTATTTATTTTTGTATATAGGTAATCTATAAAAAAATATTGTATACATAGACCTCAGTCCTCAGGGCCTATACATTGACTTTATTCTAATTGCGGCACTGGACTTATACTTATTAATTTTAAATTTATAATTATAATTATATAATAGATAATAATCGATATAAAAATTTATTTATTATTTTGTGAATAGAAATGTTGATAATGAACCATTACGCACACCAAGTACACAATGTAAGATACCATTCATTATTAGTAGTACACCATCAAACAGGACTTTTACAAATTTCAGTGATTTGGAAATATCGAATGTGGAAAGTCACGAGCTTAATACTTGTGAGAATTATTATAAAAATCCGTAAGTTAAACATTATAATAGTGATAAACTCACAAAAAAATATAAAAAATGCTCTTAAAAGTTTATTCAAACACAAAAAATACGTTTTAGTTTTTTTGATTTGTTGTAAGTTACTTGGACTTAAATTGGAAAAAATAACAATAAATGTGCCATATATTAAAAATGATTTATATATTTAGATGTGTAGGTAATGTACTGTCTACTATAGAACCGACAATAACATCCCCTATAACTGAAAGACCATCAACTATAAACATAGACAGTTATACTAGTCATACTAATAGGTAAATATAATTTAAATAATTGTGATTTTGGTTTGTATATTTAAGTAATTATTTTTTATAATTTCTTAGTACAACTTCTGAAAATTTGTTTAAAGGACGACGAGTAGTAGATGTGTATCATATTTTCAATCAGATTCAAAATACCATCCACGTAAATGATATTGGTTGTTCGTTTTTAGATATGACTTTGATAAATGAAAAACAGTTTGGACTTAGAACAGTATTTAAATTTATTTGTAAAATGTGTAACGCAATATCATGTATAGAATCGGAAAAACAAAAACCAAATTTGGTGAGCAATCATGGTTAACGTACGCCGCAGGCCCTAGAAATAGCATATCCCTTCCGTTTTTTGATGATCGCATTATTGAAAAGTCATTAATACCTTCCTGTAGGGCAAAAAAATTAAACTTAAAAAATTTGAATCAAAACATAAATATGTTGTTAGTAGTAGTTTTAGTTAAGCAAAACATACGTTAATGTCTTCAGGTCTGATTACTGCGGTCCTACCGCATAAGGTTTAATTTGTTGACCAATGTCTACGTTTGTCGTCGCCACTATTTTGACGTCATTGTTTTTATTTTTATAACTATTGTTCTTGGCGTACTTATATCTGTGATCTTTAATAGAGTGTTCATACATGATCCTCTGATCGGTAAATATATCTTTCTCCCGTTTGGTTTTTAATTCGAATTGTGTAGCACGAGTCTTGTGCGTTTCGAACCCTATAAAAGTTAAAATTTAACGTAAGGTGATTGAGTGAAAAGCAGTACAAAAGCCGGCTAAAATATATTATTAGTAATCCTGTCGCCGCACGCCGACGACGACGGCGGCGCGGTTGACACAGCGGGTGGTGGTGGGGGATAAAGACGTAGATTTTTTTTTTTTTTTTTTTTTTATTTAAGCTATCAATATAAAATTATTACAGCTTAACAATTACAACTAAAAGACAACAATCAATGATTAAACAAAAAAAGCAAAAACACAAAAAGGGAAAAAAAAAAAAAATTTAACAAACTGTTGAGAAAGTTTAAACCAATATAATCAAATTAAGAATCCAGCATTCTCGAAGAATTTCAATACAGAAATAATAATGATCCTTGAAAAGGAATTAAGGATAATAGTTGGTTCTAGTGACCTAATATTGTTATTGTGTAAAAAGCGAAGTAATATGGATCGGGAACTAGAGAGTGATGGGCAGTCGGCGAGGATGTGTGAGAAGTCGCAAATTGAATCTTCTGCATGACGAGTGCACAAAGGGGAGTCGTTCAAGTCGAGGTGGAAGGCATGTGCAGGAAGTAAGTTGTGACCAAGTCTGAGCCTGGTAAAACGGACGATTTGGGACCTGTCTAGAGGCTGGTTAACGAACCATGGGTGTCGTGGAATTGTAGGGGCTATGGATCTATACCACTTAGCGAAATCTGGAGCTACTGAAGACCATCTATCTTGCCAAGCCTGTTTGTAATTATTTTGTAACATATTAGAAAGATCAGAGGATGGGATTTTACGAACAGATGGGCTTAAACAATATTTGGTGGATGAAGCGAGGAGATCAGCAACTTTGTTGCCTGAGATTCCAGAATGACCTGGGACCCATAAAAATTCGATTGTTATATCCTGGGAGTATAATTCAAAAAGCGAAGCTTTGATATTAAGAATAAGGGGAGACGTGTCTGCAGAAATCGAGATAGAATTAATAGCGCTGAGGGCTGCTTGGGAATCTGAGACAATCAAGCATTTGTTAATGTTTAAGGATTTGATATACTCAAGAGCTGTCGTAATCGCATAGCACTCTGCCGTAAAAGAACAAGTGACATGAGGCAGGGTATCGGAGTATTTGACCATCCTTTCAGGGATAAAGAATGAGAAACCTGCAGAGTTGGTTGACACTGAGCCATCAGTATAAACCAAACAGTAATTATGGAAATTTAGTTCTATAAATTCATTGAAGATGTAATTAACAGAGAAAGTAGGCATATTAACTTTGTCACTATTATATTTGCAATCCTTAAAAAGAAGTAATATATGAACTCGAGGAAGAAATGTGAGAGCTTCAAACGGGATATCAAAACAATGAAGACGCTTTTGGGGTAAAATGACAGAGGAGGCGATTGATTAATAGAAAAGGCAATGGAAGCTAAAATTGGGAGAGTTTTTGGAACGTATCGCCAACGAGTAGCTAGAGATGAAAACTTATTAAAGATAGAATTGGGAGAGTTTGAAATGTGCTTTAACAAAAACTTTCCTGCAAGTCGACGTGACCGAATTTCTATAGGTGGACAACCACATTCCACTTCCAAGCAAATGTTCGGAGCAGATCGTACAGCACCGATGACTGTGCGAAGGCACGAGGTTAACATAGCATTCAGGATGAGAACAGAAAAGAACCGTAATCAACTTTAGAACGAATAATGGATTTGTATACTAATAACAGTAAAGATGGGTGCGCACCCCACCGAGTGCCTGCTAATGCTCTGAGCAAATTGGACCATTTAGAAATTATACATTTGAGATAGTTGAAGTGAGGGACCCATCTGAGTTTTGGGTCAAGAATGAGACCAAGGTATGTGATTATATTGGATGGGACTATGGTCTTATTATTGATGTAAACAGGGGGGAAATCAACATAACGTTTTCTGGTAAAAATCATTAATTGGCTTTTGTCAGGAGCGACTTCAAAAAATGCAGATGAAAGTTTGTTATTTAGTGAATTTAATGCAGAATTTAAGCGGGAAATGGCACGATTGAGAGATTTGTTAACTGAGAAAACGACAATGTCGTCAGCATAGAATAGACATGAATAATCGTGGGATGATAAACTTTTACTTATGGGGGTCATATAAACATTGAATAGAATAGGACTGAGACAACTTCCTTGCGGCAAACCTCTGTATGATGAGCGAATGCATTCTGTACCAGATGGAGATGTGAAATGTAAAGAACGAGCATGAAATAAATTATATATATAATTATAGAAGACGTCAGGAACCTTAAGATCCTGAAGCCGAAGTATAAGAGTTGGAATATGGATAGAATCGTATGCGCCTTTCACATCAACAAAAGCAGCCGTGAGAAACTCACGGTTGCAAAAGGAATCATAGATAGGACCAACAAGATTAGAAAGACATTCCATGGTGCCGAGACCTCGCCGAAATCCAAACAGATTATCTGGAATTAGGCGGTGAGCCTCGAGGTACCAATCTAACCGATTCTTTAACATATATTCTATGAGTTTGCAACAAGCTGACGATAATGCGATTGGTCGGTACGCTGGATGTTTAGCAGCAGGTTTAGGTATGGGGATCACCCTAAATTGTCTCCATGACTCAGGTACAATATTATTTAACCAAAGGTCATTAGGTACTTCTAATAGTATATCGAATGCTTTGATTGGAAGATGTTTAAACAGAAGTGGAGAGATGTTATCTAATCCCCCTGCAGGTGATTTGCGTGAGTATATGGCGAGTGACAATTCTTGTCGATTAAAAGGTGAAGAAAAATGAGACAGAACGTGGTTGGATAACTCATTTTCGTTGAATAAAGTATCGGGCGAAATTTCCGCCTCAGAGGGGACATATGCTGGGGAAATCTTATTACAAAAATTCTCAAACCAATCCTCGTTGGAGGCAGTAGAAGGTGAATAGATGCAATGTTTAAACTTTTTCGCAGTCACCCAAAACTCGGACAGAGGCGTAGCTGGATCTAAATTAGAACATAATTTTTCCCAAGAGGCTCTTTTGGTTTTATTCAGGACTTTAGTAGTGTCGGCACAAGCCTTGCGGTACGTTATGAAATCATCTCGAGAGCGTGACATTCTGAATTTTTGGAAGTAAAACGAGCGTGTCTTTACCGCAATGGTGCATAGCTCATTCCACCATGGGGGACTAATGGGATATTTTTTTTTAATTATACACTTTAGAGGGGTAGATTTTTTTGTTGCACATAATAATATATTTACGAAGTTATTATAGTTGTTGAGCGGTGAGGAAGCCAATGTGAACGATTCTAAGAGACTGGCGACTATAATTGATTAATTAAAAATCGAATAATTGTGCGATCGACTTAAAACCTTCACTGATAGTTTGCAAATATTCCTGGCTACCATCCCTGCTAGTTTCGTGTAAAAATATCTAAAACCCCGTATGCACTGAGCTGACGGCTGGAGTCTGTCCGATCGCACGGTGTTCACCCGGCAGTTCTGCAAATTTTGATTTCAAAAATTAATTACTAACCGAATAATAGGACTACCGACTTGAAACCTTCACTGTTTCATTGCAAATGTTCCTGGCTACCATCACTGCTAGTTTCGTGTAAAAATATCTAAAACCACGTATGCACTGAGCTGACGGCTGGAGTCTGTCCGATCGCACGGTGTTCACCCGGCAGTTTTTGCAAATTTCTAATTCAGAAATTAATTAAAAATCTAATAATATGACTACCGACTTGAAACCTTCACTGTTTTATTGCAAATGTTCCTGGCTACTATTCCTGCTAGTTTCGTGTAAAAATACGAAAAACCCTTTTATCTTAGATGAAAAATTCAGTTATCTATATTAATTTATCTAGATAATTTTTTATGTATAATAGTTTATACTTAAATTATTTTAATATTATAGTACCGATATATGTATATTTTAACATTTTGTGTAATATAATGTTTTAGTAGGTAATATAATTGATGTATAGAATATAAGATATGTTGAGCATGACTTCATAACCTATATATCCTTTCATAGGATTTGTCGAAAAAATCGATGGGTCATTGGAGGCTAAATTGTAGACGTTTCACGAATTTACGTAATACTTACGACCCCCCGCACACAAAACTTCCCCACCCGAAAACTTCCAAGATATTCATTTCCGCAAAAATTTGAAAAATGATTAATGCTCAGCGTATCGAACTCTACAAGTTTAATGTCGTAAAGTGCCAATTTTCGAAAAGGAAATCATAGGTGCTCGCCGACAATATGCGGAAGAGGCCTAGTGAATTGCCTGTAGATTATTCCGAACCCTTTTGAATATCTCCAGCGAGCACCTATGATTTCCTTTTCGAAAATTGGCACTTTAAGACCTTTAACTTGTAGAGTTCGAGACGCTGAGCATTAATCATTTTTCAAATTTTTGCGGAAATGAATATCTTGGAAGTTTTCGGGTGGGGAAGTTATGTTTTTAATTTTCCTTTTATTTACATAATATTTAATTAATATATTTATATTATATTTTAGTTGGTTTAGTTTGCGTGGAACATGAGTTTGTTGACCTTGGCGATCCGCCTATATTTAAAATTGAAAAAATTAATAGGATTACTGTAAAAAAAGAAAAAAAAAATATATATCATAATGAAGTAAGTTTATTTCTTTTACAAATTGGAATAAAAACTTAATAATTAATAAAATTATTATATCTTTAGAAAATAATAGCATATTTAGCAAGAGGAATAAGAGACTTGTGTGAGATGGGGCATCATAAACATGTAGATGTTGAATTTATTGATTTGTATTTAAAAAGTAAAGGCATTAATAACGTAATTATATTAAAACATTTCAATAATAGTATTGCATTCATTCAAAATGTAATATGTAGTAATAAAAAAATATTGCTACCGGCTAACTATAAAATTCATGATGACATCGTTAGCATAATAAAGGAAAATAATTTCTATAAGAATTATATTATAAAACAAGATATTATTATTTTAAAAATGCTGTCTAACAATAAACGTTTAAACAAATCAAAAAAAAAAAAAATTCATGATTTCAAAAAACAAATTGTGGATACAATACAAAGCAAGAGGTTATTACATACCATGTCTTTAGAAAATAAGTAAGTTTATTATACATTGATAGATACATTTTTTCATATTTTAAAAATCTATTATTTACAGGAAGCAAATGCCAAATGAAATATCTGATATTTCACCAGTTATACATTTTAATGTGAAAAACTTTAATATATTAAAAGAATACCAAAAATTTAAAATTATTCCTGTCAATTTATTTTTAAAATTCAAACAATTTAGCGACAATTATTTATTTATTGAAAAAAAAAAATACATGTACATAATATAATGACGAGCACATACATAACAGATGATTTGTTGTCATTTAATGAATAGTAAGAACACTTTTTATATTATACATTTCTATCAATTTTTAATTATTTACAGTAAACAGAATCCAGATTTTGGTAATCTGATTCATGATGCATTGGAAAAATTAATATTATGTGCCAAGTTTAATATAATTTATAATTATATTGATAAATATGACGATATGGAAAGTATATTTACAGAATATGGGTACCAAATATATAAATACGAATACTACTATGATTTTATGGACATGGTCAAAAAGCTGGAAAATCTCGAAAAGCATTTAAATATTGATTATAATATGATTGTGTAAGCATCAAAAAATAATTTGAATTTGAATTTCAAATAGTTTTTAAATATATACATAACATTATGCTTACAGCAAGGATGAATTTAAATTAAATTTCATGTATGTTGATGTCGGCGACCATTACAAAAAAATTATATTGTACAAGATAAATAATTATACATTTTGTGAAGTCATAATTATTTCGGTATTCCAATGGTTGACAAAAAACAAATACAATAATATTTTAACTGTAAGTTATAAACATTGATTAATATGACATGATATTCGTATGTAAATACAAAATTAATAATAATTAACATTTTAAAAAATTTCAGATGAAATCATTAATTGAGCACGTGTTAACCTTCACCAAAATTTTAAAAATTAATTACCACCCAAAACATTCTCTGCCATTAATTAAAAAATCTACTTTCCTTCTTCTTCAAAAAAAAATCATTGATAGTTTCAGGCCCTCTTCTAAATCCCCCACTAAGTACTTTCTAATTAACAATACAACATCAAAACTTAATAATGTCTACAATACAACTCTTTATAAAACCATCATTAATATTCCGATTTCTATTTTTCAATTATATTCTCTTCGCTACAATAATCCTATTAACTTCAATGTCTCTATCTTAAAAAAACAAACTTCTTTTCTCAAACAAAATCTAATTTCAATCCTTCAAAATCACCTTAACACAAATTTAAATTCATTTACTACAGATTTCCGTAATAACCTTCAAATGTATAAAAACAATATCAATAAAATTATAAATTACATAACTATCAATAGCTTAATACCCTCCAAAAATAATGTTTTAACCTGCCTCATAAATACCCCTCAATCAATTAAGAAAAAGGAAAAAACATCATTTTATCCGAGGTATACTTAAAGTTTTAATTGTCAACTGATTTACCTCATTATGTGTTATATTTTTTTTTTTGTTACAGGGACAATGTTCAAAAATTATTAATAAACACAAATTTCAATTATTATAAAATTCTCAAATAATTTATTTTCATTTTATACTAAATTTATACTATAACTGTTGTTTAATTTAGATAAAGAACCATTTATTAATAACTATGTTCTTTAAGGTTAAATTATTATTTACATTATTAACAATTATATTTAATATGTTTTATAATTATCATTTGTGTCACTGCTCCCATTATAATAAATAATATGATTTGTAAATTATAATAATTATAATAATAATATTTATTTACATATCTGTGATTATATTCATTATCAGCACTTACCACCTCCGTCAACGTATAAATCATTGTTACAGATGGATGTAATTGAGTCTTAATATATTGAGTGCAACATATAAGTGTAATGTTCCACACTACCCAAGGGGTCTTACACATAAGCGCGTTTTTTTTTAAGTGGTGGTCGCCATTAGCCCTAATCCACTGTTTTACCCTACCTAGTTTAAAGTTTTTTCGTGAGGGCTTTCACTAGTCAGCACTTAATAAACCTTATAGTTAAATAGGTTAAAACTAAATTGAAACCATATTTTCAATTTGTTTATAGGTACGTTTAAATACAAATCTCGTGTATTTGATGAGAAATTAGATGCAATGACCGTTTTACACTTAGGAGGAGGTAAAAAACACAAGTGCGAGGAATGTAATAAAACATTTAGTGACAAAAGAAACTTGAATGCCCATGTTAAATTAAAACACGGTAATTCTTTAGTAAAATGCCCTAAATGTGATAAAACTTATTCAGGTTCAAGACAATTAAGATATCATGATAATAGAATGCATTCCTTAAATAAACCTTACACGTGCACTGTATGTAACGAGTCGTTTGCAGTGCCATGTTTACTTGCCACACATCGTAAGAAACATAATTTGTAATAACTTGTATTTTTTATTCCTAGTCTTATAATTAATGTTGTACTAAATTGTTATTAATAATAAAAAAATATATATATCCAGAAATGGAAGGGCCGGGAGCGTTACAACAATAGAACGCGCGCCCGATCACCTTTGCGTAATTGCCTGCGCTTATAATTGTTGGATGAGTAAGCCAATAGATAATATTCAATTATTAGAGACAACTGTTAATTAAGTTTTTGAAAAGGTACCGTGTATTCGAACCCTGGTCGACTCTGCCGCAGACAGTATTCATACTAAACTGACCGTTTCAAGACATAATCAATAACGGTAATACTAAAGGTTAGGTTACTAATGGTTATACCTTATTATTTATCAATACAATGTACTTACCGCTAAGTAGGTGAAATAATTAACTTTGTAACTTAATTTTTCAACAATTGTCAAGGTAATGCCCACGTTTCGAAACAAGTAAAAAGCTGTGATGATTAAATTATTATGTAATGGCGATTGAAATTTATAAGGTGTAACGGGGACGCTGATAATTGATAAGCTTATGCACATAATCACATTATCAGAAATAAGATAAACACGGTAAACCATATTATATGAATGCGGTTAAGATAGTAATTGATACCAGGTTAACAATATTGATAAGAAGTATGGTTGATAATGTATATTGTATCACTGTTGTTATATTATTTTTTAGATTCTGAACGATATATTACATATAATCGTGTTTTAATGAATTCCAAAAATTCTGTAAGATCAACCCTTGGACCGATCGTCCTGAAACTTTCACAGGTCGTAGCAAGTATCCTGGGCTACCGTCCCTGCGAGTTTGATCAGTCTGCTTCGAATATCACGGATACGGTGATCTCATTGTGCAATGTTGGTCTACCGCGAGATTCATCCGGCAAACCCAATACTTATATAAAAAAAAATATATATATCCAGAAATGGAAGGGCCGGGAGCGTTACAACAATAGAACGCGCGCCCGATCACCTTTGCGTAATTGCCTGCGCTTATAATTGTTGGATGAGTAAGCCAATAGATAATATTCAATTATTAGAGACAACTGTTAATTAAGTTTTTGAAAAGGTACCGTGTATTCGAACCCTGGTCGACTCTGCCGCAGACAGTATTCATACTAAACTGACCGTTTCAAGACATAATCAATAACGGTAATACTAAAGGTTAGGTTACTAATGGTTATACCTTATTATTTATCAATACAATGTACTTACCGCTAAGTAGGTGAAATAATTAACTTTGTAACTTAATTTTTCAACAATTGTCAAGGTAATGCCCACGTTTCGAAACAAGTAAAAAGCTGTGATGATTAAATTATTATGTAATGGCGATTGAAATTTATAAGGTGTAACGGGGACGCTGATAATTGATAAGCTTATGCACATAATCACATTATCAGAAATAAGATAAACACGGTAAACCATATTATATGAATGCGGTTAAGATAGTAATTGATACCAGGTTAACAATATTGATAAGAAGTATGGTTGATAATGTATATTGTATCACTGTTGTTATATTATTTTTTAGATTCTGAACGATATATTACATATAATCGTGTTTTAATGAATTCCAAAAATTCTGTAAGATCAACCCTTGGACCGATCGTCCTGAAACTTTCACAGGTCGTAGCAAGTATCCTGGGCTACCGTCCCTGCGAGTTTGATCAGTCTGCTTCGAATATCACGGATACGGTGATCTCATTGTGCAATGTTGGTCTACCGCGAGATTCATCCGGCAAACCCAATACTTATATAAAAAAAAATATATAAAATCAACCTTCGACCGATCGTCCTGACACTTTCACAGATCGTAGCAAGTACCTGGGCTACCATCCCTGCTAGTTTCGTGTAAAAATATCAAAAACCCTGTATGCACTGAGCTGACTCCAGACGACAGCTCAGTGCATACAGGGTTTTTAGTATTTTTACATGAAATTAGCAGGGATGGTAGCTGGGTACTTGGGTAATCTAATGGTGTACGATTCGAGTCGGTCGTACTATTATTCGATTTTAGTTTAATTTTTAAATAAATGGAAACTAAGAAATCGGCAAATACATTACACAAACTACGTATAGGAAACGATATTTGCTACGCAAATCGAAAATATCCCCCGACTTTTGGTTGTGGAGTTATGATTTTTAGTTTATTTTTTGTACTTGGAAAATGAAGTGGGCGCGTGAATTTTTGTGTTTTTTTTCCCCATCGATCGCTACCGTACTCTAGAATCTGACTATTTGACGTACGGGAAATCGAAAAGGCTCTATGGTTCAAGTACGTACGACCTTTATTTCGTCCGTAATCAGCGCAACAAAAAGTTGAAAAACGATTTACGTGACTATTCGTAAACCAGTCGTTTGCTTAAGGTATACGTCTGCAACGGTATGCTAAACTATGACGTTAAAAAATTATTAAAAATCAACCTTAGACCCTAGAGCTATCAAAAATACGTCCCTGGAAAGGGGAGGTAGTCTGCTATCCTATGAATACGTTTTCAGGGATAACATTTGAATTGGTTGGCGATGAGGAGATGATTACCGCAGGAAGTCCGAATAGCTGGCATCATGCGGCTACTGTATGCTAAGCTATAGCTTTGCAAAATTATTAAAAAATAACCATCCGCCCTACAGCTATAAAAAATACGTCCCTGGAAAGGGGAGGTAGTCTGCTATCCTATGAATACGTTTTCAGGGATAACATTTGAATTGGTTGGCGATGAGGAGATGATTACCGCAGGAAGTCCGAATAGCTGGCATCATGCGGCAACCGTATGCTTAACTATAGCTTTGCAAAATTATTTAAAAATAACCATCCACCCTACAGCTATAAAAATTACGTCCTTGGAAAGAGGAGGTAGTCTTCTATTCTGTGAATGTACTTCGGAGGTTAACAATCATGATGGATGGCGACGGGAAGCGCATTACCGCAGCAAGTACGAATAAACGTCAAATCGGTGTATAACTATACGGGGATGAGTCTATAATATGCCGGGTGAGTTCTATGCAATGTACCGAGTGAGTCTAAATAGACTTAGCCGAGTGAGTCTAATATCCTTAACCGGGTGAGTCTATAATGTGCCGGGTGAGTCTATAATGTGCCGGGTGAGTCTACATACTAAACCGGGTGAGTCTATATACTTAACCGGGTGAGTCTATATACTTAACCGGGTGAGTTCTATGCAATGTACCGAGTGAGTCTAAATAGACTTAGCCGAGTGAGTACAGTATTATGTTTTATAGAGGTATCCGCGTATAGTTATACACTGATGATTTGACGTTTATATGGACCTGCTGCGGTAATCGTCTCCTCATCGCTCACCAGTTCAAATGTTATCCCTAAATACTTATTCACAGGATAGCAGACTACCTCCCCTTTCCAGGGACGTATTTTTTATAGCTGTAGGGCGGATGGTTATTTTTAATAATTTTGCAAAGCTATAGTTTAGCATACGGTTGCCGTATGATGCCAGCTATTCGGACTTTCTGCGGTAATCATCTCTTCATCGCTAACCAGCTCAAATATTATCCCTAAAAACGTATTCACAGAATAGAAGACTACCTCCTCTTTCCAAGGACGTATTTTTTATAGCTGTAGGGTGGATGGTTATTTTTAATAATTTTTCAAAGCTATAGTTTAGCATACGGTTGCCGCATGATGCCAGCTATTCGGACTCTCTGCGGTAATCATCTCCTCAACGCTAACCAGTTCAAAGGTTATCCCTAAAAACGTATTCACAGGGTAGCACACTACCTACCCTTTCCAGGGACGTATTTTTTATAGCTGTAGGGTGGATGGTTATTTTTAATAATTTTTTTAACCTGATAGTTTAGCATACCGTTGCAGACGTATTCTGTAAGGAAACGACTGGTTATACGAATAATAACGTGAATCGTTTTTCAACTTTGTGTTACGCAGTTTACGGACGAACTAAAGGTCGTACGTACTCGGACCATAGAGCCTTTTCCATTTCCCGTACGCCAAATAGTCGGATTCGAGAGTTCGGTACCGATCGACGGGGAAAAAAAACCAAAAATGCACGCGCCCACTTCATTTTCCAAGTACAAAAAATAAACTAAAAATCATAACTCCACAACCAAAAGTCGGATCACCTCGCTATCGGTGCCGTTGGAATCGGGGCAAAGTGGTCTATAAAATACGACTAAAAAAACGGCTCTGACCGCCCAAAATCCAAGTATTCCTGCAAAAAAACACGAAAAACGACTGTTTTTAAATGTTTGTCCCCCCCGAAGACGTATAGTTACACACCGATTTGACGTTTATTCGTACTTCCTGCGGTAATGCGCTTCCTGTCGCCATCCATCATGATTGTTAACCTCCTAAGTACATTCACAGAATAGAAGACTACCTCCTCTTTCCAAGGACGTATTTTTTATAGCTGTAGGGTGGATGGTTATTTTATATAATTTTTCAAAGTTGTAGAGTAGCACACGGTTGCCGCATGATGCCATACATTCGGACTCTCTGCGGTAATGCGTTTTCTGACGTCATTTTTTGCAAGTGTTAACTTTCTGTATAGTAAACCACACAACAGACTACCTACCCTTTTCCAGGGATGTAACTTTTGTAGCTGTACGAAAGACGGTTATTTTGTAAGATTTATCCAGTTGTAATACACTATACGGATGAAGCATGATGCCAAATATATGGACCTCCTGCGGTATTAAGCTTTCAGAGCAACATCTAATGCCAAGGACTTTTTAATATTTTTGTTTTAGTTAATGTTGGAAATGACATTGATCGTTATTATGATGTGACGAAAGAAAAATACGACTTCATCTTCATTAGATGTCCGTTCTGTGATGAACAATTTTTATTTGATGTAACATTGTTGCAACACCTAAGTTTATGTGCATTTCGATAAGCCATACTCAGGCTTACTACCTAGAGATCGTTCAATGGTATGTATTTTTTTTAAACCAAAAAATAAAGCTTTTTTTACATATAGTACTGTAATATTATCATTAATATATGGTATTTTTTTCTTTTTGATAGAATGTAGTAGATACGGTTGCTGCTTCAGTATTAAAGTTCAACAGCAATAGCCACTTATTGTCATCAAGTTTATTGCATTTTATTAACAGCCATGGGTGTAGAATCAACAGCGTTGGTCAATTTAATTTGATTTTAACATCAAAGTGTAATAAAATTCAATATTTAATTAATAAAAATGTAAATGTATGTAACAATTTTAATAATATATTTACAATCACACAATTAACAATAATTACACAATATTTATTAACAGACACTCACAAGATACAAGAACATTAACAATGTTTTTAAGTATGTTGAGTCAAATGGCCTGGAAGAAAGTATTTTGTTGTCAGACCCCACAATTATTAACAGTATTTCCACCAAATATTCTTTAGAAAAAACAGACAAAAAATATAGGGAAAAAAAAATTGCTATCTTTAAAAAACAGACCATAGACATATTACGAAGCGCAGCACATAAAAACTATTCAGAATTTTTAATATCAATGAAAATACCCATCAACACTCAAAAACCTTCATACATTTCGAACACTAAATATTTTTAAAACCACAATTCCGTCTGTCACTTTTCCGTTCACATTAAAAATTAATGAAATCCTTAGCCACACAAACTCCATACAAGGCATTGATCATATCTTCTGCTTTATGATGTTATATAACTCGCCTGATATTCTTTCTGAGTAAGTATAATCGTGTAACTTATAATGATTAATTTGAGCAGTTCAATCTTATTGCTTCTCATTTTTCAATGTCACAGTGTGTGAAGTTGAAACATTACAAGCCATCTATAAAAAAATAATAGAACTAGTAAAAATGTTTATAATTATGAAGTATTTATATACATACCACCAACAAATTGATGGGTTGATCGACGACAACGACAATGCCATTCTAAATTTTTTGCAATTTTTCTGTTGTAATGTGTATGCGATTGATAAAGAGTTCCATGCGTTTACGGAAGCACTGGGTTCATGGTGGCGCCATCCACATAATGATCTGAAGTATTATCAAAAAAAGTAAATTATGAAATGCAATATTCTATCACATACTTTGTATAATTACAATATGTCAATTTATAAAAACCAGGTTAGCAGCAAGAATTCCAAATGTGACCGTACAAATTGAAGATTGTTCTGTGATTCAATTCTTTGTACCTAATCCAGACATTAAAGATTTAAATAATGTATTGGTGTGTTAGCATGTTTGTATGTATATTATGAAAATTCAAATCCGACTGAAAAGTACACAGTATGTAATAATGTTTAGAAATATATAAGAGTTATTAAAATAATTTTATAATACTATCATTAAAATGCTGTCTGATACTAGATCATTATTTGAAATTAATTAATGATTTACCAATTATTTGTCCTCAGTTATCCAATATACATAAACATATCAGAGTTATAATGTGTATTCTACGGTTCTGTTTCATCGAAAAAGAAAATCTAAGAATGACACTACTTGAATTAGTCGATGAAAAATATTTGACGCTTAGTAGATACAATAGTTATACAATATACAACCCGAATAAATCAAGTATCCATGACGCAAATAAAAATAATAGATATCATCCAATAGTAAATGACATATTGATCATAACCAAAGAAACATACTTAACCTCAGCAATATTTCATAATGTAATTTTTTTTGTTTGTCTTAAAATATCTGCAATGGTTATGACATTTCAATTATGTATATAATTGTGTGTTTGATTCAGCTTCCAACAACAATACACTCCGTGACCTCTGCTAAATATGAACCAGTCATTAATAAACAATCCTCTATCAAAAATTTCAAAAAAAAGTTACCTTTATTAAAACATTTTTAAATTCAATTCTACAACAACATTTAATAATATTAATTTTCATACAATAAACAAGATATATATGCAGAAAACAGATGAATATAAACGAGATTTAAAGAAGCTACTGCAAATACTAGCAAACGAGAAAACGGATTCATCGTTGTCAGAAGACGAACTCATATATTATATCGAACTTCATAACAATTCGAAGATTGATATTGTCAAACAAACGTCTACAATTCAACCTTTCCAAACAGAATTAAACGGTTCAAAATTAAAGTTTTACTCCACTTATCCACCAATTTTCTTATTATTTTAGGTAATCTTCAACCAAATGAAACAAAATATGAGGATGATATACCATTAAAAACACATATAATGATAAACTGTCCATTTTATACAGAACAATTCATATATGAAATTACTCTTTTGTACCACATGATGGGCACTCATTTTTCATCAACAACAATGGCAAGAAATATCTGGCAAAAAATGAAGTACACATATTTTACATAAAATAATATTTTTATTGATAATCATTATTTTTTTTGTTTAATAGAATATTCTTATGGCTGCCGAATACAAGACATTCAAAAAATTAACTTTATCTTATAAACTAATATAAATGCAATACAATATTTTATAAACGACAACACAAAAATAACAAATGGGAGGTACACTGAAACAAATAAAATTATTCAGTTCATTGGTGAGGGAGTCGAGGATAACGAAGATATTGTATCATGTGACACTAAAAAATTAAATATTCTACCTAAAAATTATGTAAAGTTAAAATATAGTGAAAAACTTGGAAAAAAAAATATCGCTAAAAAAATTAAAGATTGTATCAAAATACTACAAGGCCATCAATAATTCTAAATTTATTTTATCCTTAAAAACTAAATTACCGGCTCCAGAAACAATATTATTACTCAACCCTCCATTTCAACATTTTTTTAATACACAAAGGATTCATCAAAACATACCACCACAAAACTACATCAATGACCAACTGCCACATCTGCAGAATATAAATGATCTGGACAATTTATTATCAACTATAATCATGTACAATCTGTACCAAGCAATTGATGAGTAAGTGAAATTATACTTCAAACATACTACTAAAGAAATA
Source organism: Sitobion miscanthi (assembly GCA_008086715.1). Taxonomy (NCBI): domain Eukaryota; kingdom Metazoa; phylum Arthropoda; class Insecta; order Hemiptera; family Aphididae; genus Sitobion; species Sitobion miscanthi. Next base: position 27,775,471 of record CM017805.1, on the reverse strand, counting down.
TTCTATGTACTTTTTTTTTTTCAGTTACAAGGGATATGATCTGAAATGGAATTAAAAATTGATTTAATTAAACTGACCATAATAAAAACTTACATTGATTTAATTAATTTTCAAATAAAAGATGTCATTAGTGAGGATGGATTGCAAATCATCAACAACCAAAAATACATAAATAAGAATGTCATTTATGCAATTGACATTGAATTCAAAACTAAATGTTTACAGATTAGAAAACTTTTGGATGCAAGCACAATTTGATTTGAATTTTGAAAATCCTGTGTAAGTTTTACTAAGTAATTATTACTTAAAACTTGTTTACAACTATACATATTACTCAAATAATTAAAATAAATAATGTTAACTATAAATTCAAACCAAATAGATATCCTAACATACAACATGATTGTAAAGTAATTTATTTGGATTCTGAGAGAAGTTTGTGCTCTAATCCACTCTAGAATTTCATGATGTCAATTATAATGAATTGTTGGTGGTAGCTTGTTTGAAAACATACTTCAGCAATGCAGTCAAATCTCATAAAAGTACAGTATGTAATAATGATCTGAAAACAAATTAATACTTTTTTATTTATTTTATTAATTTATATCTAGCTAAACAACATATCAACATATAGAAATTATCAAAGTTATAACAAAATTCCAATTTATCAACAAAAAAATATATTAAAACTGTTTTACAAAATTTAATAAATCAACAGTACATACATCAATATTCTAATTCAAATTATACTTTATACAAACCAGCAGACAATGTAAAAATCGAGTCCCTAATTTCAAAATTTAAATATATTGAAACAATTCATGTCATACTGAACATAACCGAAGAAATATATTTAACAACAGCAATAAAATATGAGGTAATACGGCGGCTATTTCCGGCAGTGGCGGCGGTGGACCAATGAGAACTGGAGAAATGCATACGTCACAGTAGAAGGTTGGGCGGAGGGGGATGCGCGATTTGTTTCTAAACCCGTAATATTGCTGACATACCTATTTAATTTGTCATGCATAAGACTCAGCGCACGGGCGCAGAGCGCACTCTGGTTGTTCGCCTCTCATAAAGATCATCTTGAACACCAGACCATGTCCAGCTCACGGACGCCGGCCGGCATGACAAATTAAATAGGTATGTCAGCAACTTGTGATACGCATGTCTGCGACGTAAGCATTTCTCCAACAGGCTGAGCGGTGGAGTAGTAGTGGTGAGTCTTCGGCGGCGGTGGCTATTTTTTGGCAGAGGCGGCGGTGTGGACCAATGAGAACTGGAGAAATGCCTACGTCACAGTATAAGACTGGGCGGAGGGTGGATGCGCGATTTATTTCTTAACTCGTAATATTGCTGACATACCTATATAATTTGTCATGCCGGCCGGTCTAATCTATGTGATAACAATAGTTTTGTATTTTGTCTATCAAAATGAAATTGTTTATGATATGTTGCTGTTTTATTATTGATTGTACCTTTAGCTACCACCGTACCACTCTGCTTTCGTTTTGTTTCAAACCGTTTATACATTTTCTTTCCACCGATTATCGCACCCAGTTAAAGCGCCCCCCCCCCCCCCCCCCCAAGGCGTTCCCAACAATCGAAAAACGTTTATCTATAAATATTATATACTTCGCTCGGGACATTGTCTTAAGTTTTTTCAGCTAATTATATTCACTTTCAGACCACCCCAAACTACCGAAAACTTTCCCCAAGTGCTATTCTATATGATTTGTTGATAAAATCCGTAAGTAGCGTGTGTCCAATTTCGCAATTGTCTAGTTTACGTAATATCACCGACCCCCCGCACCTGCAGATTACTTCCCAGCCCTAAACCACCTTAAATAATGGTTTGCAATAAACAGACAAAACGCCAAAATGATCACAGCAACTAGCTCTATACGATGTGAAGTTAAAATGTATGAAATCTTTGGCAAAATTGGTGCCAATATAATTATTTGGCCACCGGTGTCGGAATAATTGTCTGTGGGTTACCCCGTCACCTTTGTTAAGGAAGTTGCGATACCTGGGACTCCAGCTGGACCCACACCTTACATTCAGTGGTCACTTCACTACTGTTTCGGGGAAGGCGTCCCAGGCAGCACTGACTATAGGACGGCTCATGCCCAACCTTGGAGGACCCTCTCAGTCTAAGAGAACGTTGCTAATGTCTGTGGTGAACAGCAAGCTGCTGTACGCCTGTCCAACGTGGGCGGAAAGAGCATGCAAGTACGCTATCTGTCGAAACCTTATGATCCGGGCACAGAGGATTGCGGCTCTCAGAGTCACGAGGGCGTACCGCACAGTCTCGGCTGAGGCAGCCTTATTCCTGGCGGGAACTCCTCCAGGTGATCTTCTTGCTTTGGAACGCAAAAGAGTCCGAAGTAAACTTGACGACCCGGACAGAGCTGATTCAAAGGATGAGATCCGGAGAGCAGAGCGAGACATCTTGCTTGCTGCCTGGTCGAACAGATGGAGTCGGGGCGTTAGAGGAGCCTGGACACGCACATTCTTCCGGACCTGATAAGATGGATGAAAAGATGCCCCAAAGACCTCACGTTTCATGTAACGTAGGCTCTTACGGGACACGGGTGTTTCAGGTACTACCTACACAGGATGAAGCGCGCCCCTGATGCGGCTTGCCAACACCCTGAGGACACTGCGGAACACACGATATTTGATTGTGCTTACTGGGATCCGCTTCGGCTGCCAGTGAAGATGTTTGTTGGTAACCGAAATATAACCCGGGAGACGTTCAGGATTGTTGTGCGGCCCCTCTGATGTCCCGTTCAGCGAGAACGACCGGCTACGGGCTGCCTCCCAACGTGCCACTCAGTCCTTTTATGACATGGTTGACAACATTTTAAGCTGCAAGGAGCATGATGAAAGGATAGCTGAGACTGAACGAAGAGCGAATGCAGTTGCAGCCGCTCCAACTGACTGACTTTATAATTTATTGTATCGCATTGTATTGCATTGTATTTTACCTATTGTATTAATGTTTATTTTTAAGGTGAAGCAACCATAATTAGTTATGTGTTAAGAATGTGCATGAATAACGTTTTTATTAAACATTAATAAACGATGGCAGCAGAGGAGTAGTATTGTTCACACAGATCCTCCTCTGCTGTCGGTTCAAACGGAAAAAAAAAAAAAAAAAAATAGCTGGACAATTTAACTATGACAGTACACACACACCGTATACGCACTGTACGACGGTGGCTGTGCAAGTAAGTATTACATACTACAAAGGTCCTATATATATGCACCACCGAGGTCGTGTTACATCCGTAAAGAGAGTGGGTCATACACTCGTACAACTAGTTACTAAAATGTACACACGTGCCAAGGTTGACTACCAGTATTAATTGTATATTTCAACAAGTATTACATTATACAGTTGTCATTGTTATATTATATCATAGAATAAATACATATTACATTTGTTTGTAAATACTTGCTAGACACTCTAATATAGTTTTTAATTTTTATATTTCTTATACATACATATAAGCACCGGACATACGCTAGGGGATCGTATCATTGTGTTGCCAATTTCCATGGACCATGGAAGATTTCTAGACACTAAAACTCGACTTTTAAACTTTCCCGCCTTTGAGACGATACCGCCAAAGACTCAGGTCTTATCACAAATTCTTATCACCAAATCACCTCCCACTACCAACCTATAACCTTCATTATAAGTGCGACTGTATCTCCAAAACCGGTACCCACTCTCGGCGAGTTCAACCGGCCCCGAGTTGCACTTAGAGCTAGATATAGTATAGACTATAATATGGTAACTGTAATATAGTGAACACCGTATGGTGAATAAATACAGCTAGTATACGATGTATAATTAATATTATCTATCTATTATATCTGATGACCAATGAGCATCTGACGGGTCAAGTGTAGTTATGTACTATAATACATGTACATTGCCATCCTATGCCAGAAGAGTGGAGGGGGATCAATTCAAAGTCTATAAAAGGCTTTACTTTAAATAGTTAAACGCCTTTAGAGTTTTGACTTTCATACTCCTCGTATATATATATATATATACTAGCTGATCCCGTGCACTTCGTTGCCCGTTAAATGTGTCAACTCTGTATGACTCAAACTTTGTTCAATTCGTTATTTAATATTCGGTGTATGGTGTTCAAAATTTATCTTAACTTTTCCGTTGCCCAGAAAAAAAATTCTGATTCGCAGCAGTACATTATATCAGGTAGGCAATCTACCTGTGGTAGATCGCGGACCCCCCGCCGTGCTGTTAGTACGTAAGTGTACGATTTAACTCCAAAGTATCAAAGTTATACCAAGTTTGTTGGTTTTACTTAATTCTACCTTCGATGGATTAATATAATCAATTTACCTATACAAAATCCTATCCTAATCTAACCGTACCGATGAATAAAAAAAACAAATTTAACCCTTTATAAATTAACTAATCTTCTTCCCAGAGGTCTAATCTACCCAAGAATTAATTTATATATATATATCTAACTATATAAATACAGAGACTATAACTATACAGACTAAACTCTGGAACTACTTATCAGATCTTCTTGTATATTATATTATATGTATGTATATTGACAAAATTAATAATACAAATCAACAAACATGACCGATTAACCAATAGCAACCTAAAATTTTCTTTCATATAACCTTCTTCGTGAAATACTCTTTCGTTTAAAAATAAAAATCAAAAAGATCTGATAAGTAGTTCCAGAGTTTAGCCTGTACAGAGATTTTCATTTCACGTTTTTATAGTTTGATATTATATTATAATTTATATTTTAAAAGTAGAGCAAATAGTTTTTTTTTATTATTATTATCATTAAAAACCCATGGCAACCATTTATAAACAAAATTGTCATCTGAATCTCAAAATTCCCGTCTTAGCAGCACCCCGGGATTAATCCTTTCCCTTTTTAAATTAGCCTATCTTTTAAGTTCGGCCAATTACACACATAGTAAAATGTCATCATGATCGATCCAGTAGTTTCGGAGATTATCGCGAACATACATCGTGACACGAAATTTTTATATATACAGATTATTGTTCCTGTGCTCCTACTGTGGCTATGTCTCGTTTTATTAATAGGTTATTACGTACCTATGAGAAATATATTTATTTTTTTATTTGTAGTTTATTAGTGGTTTTGGAAATCATAGAGCATAGTAACTATTGAGTACGTCAAATGGTGCACAATATTTTTGGTTGTTGGCTGTATTAACAATTCATATCTACACGTATTATGGCGATAATTCTCGGAACAATTCATATCTACACGCCACCGACGATAAAACACATAAAATAGGTATGGTCGGCCATGGAAAAACCCGAAATACACCATGCAATCATACAAATTTATTAAAAAGTTAATTAAAATATTTAATGTATTAAACAATTTGAAATAAAAACTATCCTATCTTTTAAGTTGCCAAATTACACGCGGTGTAAAAAATTTCATCAAAATCGGTTAAGTGGTTTAGGAGTCCATTGAGGACAACATTGTGACACGAGATTTATATATATTAAGATTAACAATATTTATAATATACCTATACTATACTATTATACTATATTTCACTATTGTATTTTGTAATTTAAAATTTACATACTGCAGTGACGTCACAAAAATATGTATTTAATCTTAATTTATATAACTAATATTTTAACACATTTTATATTTTTTCTATAATAAAAAACTAATTCTCATATTAATATATTTATAATATATTTAGAAAATTGAAATGTAGACTATAATTATTAATATAAATTATTTAGCATGTCAACAATTATAAATATTAAAGAAATACAAATTCTTGACTTAGGATTCAAATAATTTATTCATTTTCAAATTATTATGAAGATTAATAAATATATATAAATGCTACTCTGATGATGCAGTTGAAATCATAATTTTTATGTACCTACCTAATTAACTTATGTTAAATGTTATTAATTATCACACAATATGTTGCTTAATATTGTAGAATGGCAACTATTAAACTGTCGGAAAATTCTTTGTTTGGCGAGATTGAAGCGGAACAGAATTTCGAAAAGTTGGCCACGGCGCATTGCGTCTCCGAGGATTTCCAAATGTCAAAAGGCATTGCCGTTAACTTCAAGTAAGTGCACTTATACTTTGATATATATCATTCGTAACTTTATTTGTCAAACAGTCAAAATTAATGATTTAATAATTATATATTTAAATTGTAGGCTGAAGTACGGATCCCTCGGATCCCTGATGGACCAAAAGGTCAGAGTCGGTGGTGTGGCGGAATTAAGGCCTAGTGATGAGGGAAAACAACTTTATGTTTTTTACCTCGTCACAAAGGTTTTATTTTTCCATAAGCCGACTCTCCAATCGCTGGCCGATTCATTGCTTCAGTTGCGGGATCGATTAGTTGATTTAAGTATAAATCATCTAATCATCCCAAAACTGGGGTGTAACTTGGATCGGCTAAATTGGTACCAGGTGCGTGGCCTACTTTTCAAGACATTCGAAAGTTGCTCCACATTGACAATCACAGTGTGTGATCCCGAATACGTAAGAATATTTTATATTCATCGTAATAATTTGTAAGACATTAATTAACTATTGAATCTTAAATGTAATTAATTACAGTTTGAAATACTGCCGCATAATTTAGCGCCTCTCAGCGAGGACGGAGTAGATTTTTTTGCCGCCTCCAATAGCCGACCAGCTGAAGTACTGGTACTACCCATAAATTTGAGTAGTGCCAGTACAAAAGATACATTTATAAAATGTCTAGAACATTTCGACTTGAAGGCCGAGTAATTTCATTTCATTTTAGATATTATTAATTGTTTTTTTTATCTATATTGAAATTATGTGTAACTAAAAATTTTCATTTTAATTTATTATATAGTTTAATGGATAGCGGAGTTTGGGCCACATTAATGCGGGGTCAAGTTTTGGCCAACTACTTAAGAACCAAAAACTTAATTTTTTGGTTGTATGGAGAGGAGGCAGTATTTTTCAAGACTTTGGAAACCAAATCGACGAAACCTTGTCATTGGGGCTCTCGGTTCGTCGATTTGGGTATTTCCAAAGTCTGAAATGTTGCATTACACTGGTTTTGTGCATTGCTTAGATCGAAGCTGGCAGACCATGCACAAAACCCAGTATTCGAATATGTGACCCGAATATGTAAAAGTTTTTCATCTAATTATTTTTTTCTAACATTTTTATTAATTACATGTATAATAATTTATAGCTCAACATTAACTAATTTCAATCTCACTAATATTTATAAATTGTTTAAGGTTATTGCAAACAAGGCAAGGGAAAATGGCCAGAGAAAGATCTAATACCCGTCCATCCCTACTTTTAATACGCCTGGCCCTAGCCAAGTCGGCATTTTACAGCAATATAATGTACGTGGTGGACGTGGCGGACGTGGTGGACGTGGTGGATATGGTGAAAACTCGTCCACACCGTCCACAGAAATTTATTCTAACGCGTTGGATGCATTAGGCCAAACCGTTCGATCAATCGTATCAGTTGGTAAGTTTCAACAGTATAATATTTTAAAAACTTAGGGCCGTTCTTACAATTCCGGTTAAAGTTAACGGACACTGAACCGGTTAGGTTAGGTTAAAACTGCCGTTAAAAATCTGTTATCAGCCGGTTATCGTTGACCGACACTTAACTGGACATTGTAAGAACGGTCCTCAATTGTATAAGTAATTACATTTAGGTGCAAAATAAAAATGTTATATTATTATTACAATAGTACAATTGGCCACTCAAAATATGGGCCCACAACCAGCGCCAGCAGGGCCATCGTGGTCCAACGCCAATTATAACCGTGGACGAGCACGTGGATGGTCACGTGGACGACAGACAATTATGTGCCATAACTGCAGGGCATTAGGCCATACCCGGCAGTACTGCCCTAATAATTGTAAGTACCTAGACAAATGATTATTTATTATTCAAACTATTATTTATTTTATATTATGTAAACTTCAATGAACCCTTCGTAATCCACAATGATAATATAATAGTTTACTCTACCTACGCATGATGCCCAGGGTTGTTATGTTGAAACACGTTTAAAATATAAAAAAAAAACTTATTGATTTGGTTTAAAACGATTAAAATACATGTTTTAAGTATCAATAAATAACGTGTGTTTAAAACAATAGTTTAGTAAATTTTTGTTGAAATAGCGTTTAAAATTTGTTTTTTTTTTGTTTAATAAGCCATTACTTAACCATACTGTATTGAAGATCTAACCACCACCCCCACCCATAAAAAAAATTGTCGACTTTATAATTATCATAGGTTAATACGTTATACGTTTCGAAAAATGAAGCGTAACGAATTATTATCTCTATTTTACACGTCCTGAATTGATGTTCCGCGTATTTTCCAATACACTTTTGTGGTTTTTGATATAAGGGTAAATTTAACTATAAGAGCGAGTTATAGGTTTTTGAATTTTCACATTTTTTGTATCGTATCAACTTATAACTACCTAGCTTTATAATTAAAATATTGAAAAAAAAAAAACAAATGAGTATAGGTAAATTTCTTTATATTAAAAACGACGACTAAAATATTAATATATTATACTATATATTAATTATAAGCTTAATACTACATATTCCATCATTAAAAATACAAAATAAATGTATTTCTATAATTAACTTGTGAATTTCTTACTTACATACAGTTATTAATTGGATTAATTGGATCAATTGGCATTAGACATGGACCATGAAGTTGTTCGACTTCCTCCATATCATTGCAAATAAAATCCAATTGAGTTGATATGGGCCCAAGTAAAAGGTCAAGTGGCGAAAAACAATACAACTTTCAAAATGTACTGTTATAGAACGATTGACTCACCAAGCGTTGGATTCGGTTACCCAAGAGGATTGGGAAAAGTGTGTGAGACATGCCGAAGAACTGCAAGACAAGATAACGAAAAGGAAATTATGAGAGATACTATGTTAGAGCCAATCATTATGACCTTGTTACCAGATGACAGTGACGATGAAGAAAATGTGGAATAGTACTACCAAATTGTTAACTTGCCAAAAACGTTGCCAAATTTTATTTTTATTAAAATATAACTACAGATCTCTTTAAAATAAAAGCGCACCGGACGCTTGACACAACTAAAACGTTTTTTTTCCTATTTGAATACTTTGAATCAACAACGCGTGCTGGTTTTACATTACTTTTCATTACTTCGCGTGACACAACTACGACTAACACTGGTTGGCCCACGCTCGCAATTCATTCGCTGCCCGTAGTATGCCAGTATTGAATCAACTCTGGCAGCCAGTACTAGTTTTCCTGTACTAGTGTAGTACTGGATAACATTTTGGCCAGTATAGTCACAGTACTGCGCCCTTTGGAAGTGTCGGCGTAAGTCATACTTTTCCGATTGGGTAGTGCGCTGACATCCTCTTAAGAGATATTCGTTCCCACATATAACGAATGGAGGTATTACTTTTATTTTGCCGAGGACTTCCGTCAACTTTGCCTGTAATCCCTAAGGGTTCACGTGCAGATATCATAATAACATGGTTCAAGTTATCAGGAATATGGCATGAAATCGAAACCTTACCAATGCGTACAAACATGAGAGCGCACCTTGCAGGCAGTTACTCTGCCTTTCCAGCGCAACTTTTGAAAATCGGCGATGGTATCTATCGGAATGAAGATGGATACATCACTATTAGGGTGGTCCTTATATGGCAGTTTTTAAAAATATTTAAATTTCTCATGGGAAACCCCCTAGATTGGTTTAGTTAGATATAAAAATGAAATATTAGAAGTTTCAAGACAATCAAAAAAAGTTAAGCTGTGCCACAAGAGCCTCAAACTTATTTTTTTTTGATTTTCACAAATTATTTTATATTTTAAATTTTGACCAATGAAATATTAATTTTTTACAAAATTGTATCTTACAATATTTGTATAAAATACTTTTTTTATAATTTTACATCCTTTACTGTTTTTCATAGAATAATTATTTTACAAACAAATAGCGTTTTTATACTAAATTTTGTTTATTTTTATAATCAATATAATAAGTATTATAATATTGAAATATAACTTACTTCATGCATACAATTGAATAGGAAAGTATTAAGTATAAATACACTATTGTACATTATGGTTTATCTTAACGGTTGTTGGAGATAAAATGCAATACCTAACTCAATTCAATAAATATCTATTTTAGTCTTATCTTATCTTGGATAGTTGAATATGGATTATTTCTCGAACCAACTGACCCGTACTAGGTATATTGTTTAAAGAGGTTTTAGTTTTATTGTGACTTTGGTTTCAACATTATTATATATTGCGTGTAATTCAAATTGTGTTATTAAAGTTATCATGGTTACAAAAAGTAGTTTACGTGATGCTAACTACATATACTTAGTTGGACATCCATCATCTCAAATCGTCGGTAGTAAATTGCCGTCAATTCAACAGGTGTTATCTGTGTTTTTTTATAATATGCGTGAGGTAAAGCTTAACATAAATGAAAGTTCTAAATTAGTTATAAAAGAAGTAAGTATTTTCTGGCAAAAAGCACGTATACCGATAAAAGCAGAACAACACTGTATTTCAAAATTACAAAAATATTACTATGAATGGAGAGATTTACAAAAATTGCAGCACAGAAAAACTGAAACACAAAAAAAAAAAAATGAACTATTTATTTCTACATTAAATGATCTATTTGATATTGCACAAGCTGATGCACTGAATATTATGAAGATAGAAGAAGATAGATCATTTTTAATTTCTCAAAGACAAAAAAACCGTCCTGGATCAATGCTTGGAGTTGATTTAAAAATTACCAGAAAGGAAGAAAGGGCTGCAGAACGACTGAAAGTATTTGAAGAAAATAGAAAACGTACTTATAGTGAAATGGAAATAGCTAGTGAGTTAAATTATTAATATTTTGAAAATATTAAATTTATTAAGTATTAATATTGTATAATGTTTTAAATTATTATATTTTATTTATTTTAGCTACGTTTCGAGACACCACTTTGTTGTCTGACGCGTCCACTAGCGAAGATGAAGAGGATATGAATCAACCAGGTCCATCTAAATCGCCAACTGACTGCACAAAAAAAATAAGAGGAAATACAGATTTTATAACGGCAAAACTAGCAGCTGCATTTGATAGATGTAAAATTAGCGACAGAGATGCGGTTCATATTTTAATTGCAACTGCAGAAGCATTAGGTAAAGACTTAAATGAATTAGTTATAAATAGAACTTCAACTCGGCGTTCACGTATATGTCTTCGAAAAGAACGTGCTGAAAATATTCGTAATAACTATAAAATATCGATCGATGATTCAATAACTATTCACTGGGATGGGAAACTTTTACCGGCTTTAACAGGCAAGTACAATGTGGATAGACTTCCAATTGTAGCTTCATGTAATGGTAAAGAACAATTACTTGGAGTTCCGGCTCTTGAAACCGGGACAGGAGTTGATCAGGCTAATGCAATATTTTAAACACTTGAAGATTGGTGTGTTACAGATAATATTCAAGCATTATGCTGTGATACAACTGCCTCCAATATGGGTCGTATAAAAGGTGCTTCTTTGTTATTGGAGCATTTACTACAGCGTAATATTTTATACGTGCCGTGTCGGCATCATATTTTTGAAATTATATTGAGGAGTGTATTTGAAGTGAAATTTGGTATAACTACATCAGGTCCAGACGTTCCAATTTTTAAACGATTTAGAGAATTTTGGTCAAATGTAAATACTACAAATTTTGAACCTGGTATCAAAAATGAATATGTTGAAAAATTATTGCACAACGTTAGTACAGAAATAATAGAGTTTTGTATTAGTTATTTAAATAAAAAGCTCCCTAGGGAAGATTATAGGGAACTGTTAGAGTTAACCATAATTTTTCTTGGAGGAGTACCACCACGAGGACTCTCATTTAAAATACCTGGAGCCATACACCATGCACGGTGGATGGCCAAAGCAATATACTGTTTAAAAATATATATATTTCGAAAACAGTTTGATTTAAAACAACGAGAAGAAATATCTATTGCTAGTATATGCGTGTTATTGTTAAATTATATGTAAAGGTTTGGTTTAAAGCTCCTCTAACTTCATGTGCGCCACTACAAGATTTAACATTTTTAAAAGATTTAATAAAATATCAGTCAGTCGATAAGAGTATTTCAGATATATCCATAAAAAAATGTGTGGGCATTTATGGTATTTATCTCTAGAAGCTGCAGCATTCTCATTTTTTGACGATGATGTCTCCGTGGAAACAAAGAAAAAATGATAACGGCTTTAAATACGGATTCCGAAGACGAATTCAGAAAACAATATATTCTCAAATCAAACCAAGTTGATTCAATTTTAAACAAAGGTCTAGAAGATTTTATATGTTCAGAATCTATGACACTATTTAATCGCTTCAAAATAAATACTGAATTCCTAAAAATTGATCCGTCATCTTGGCAAAATAATGAAAACTACAAAAAAGCTGCAGCTATAATAAAAAATATACCTGTTATCAATGATGTTGCTGAGCGAGGGGTTAAACTAATAGAAGACTATAATGACAAAATAACAAAAGATGAAAGCCAAAAACAATATTTACTGCAAGTTGTGTACGACTATCGTAAAACATATCCAGACTCAAGAAAAAGAACACTAATGAAGAAATAAAATTGCATGTAATGATGATAAATATTACTGTCATTTGTTACTTACATGACACTGTTTTAGTATGTTAATTGTTTATATTACATATTCGTATATTACATTTATTTAATGATATGAAGCAATAACTAATATACATTTTTTAATTGTCAAATAATATTTACTCAAAATTTCTAAAATAAAATATGATACTTTGCCTTTTTACCATAAAAAGTATGTTTATACATTTTTTTATTTTATTTTATAATTACCTTAGTAAATTGTAAGTTTATAATAAAATAGATCAGAATATAAATTTTAGAAAATATTGTTTTCTAAAATAAAGTTAAGTATATATTTTAAAAAATATTTATTTTAGGACCTGCGATTAAAAAAACCAAAACATTTTTTTTTTCTTGAAAAATCAATGTATATCAATCTTTGGCGCTCTTGTGGCATGGGTTAATTATTTTCAATCATTCCCAAACTTTACAAAACTCATTTTTATCACTATCCAAACGACTTTGGGGGGTTTTATTTGAATAAATCAGAGATCGAAAAATAAGGACCACCCTAATCACTATAGATACTAAAGTCGGAAAAATTGTGAGATCGTTGAGACTTTAATATCAAGCGTATATCCTGTCATCCTAAACTTACTGCAAAAGCCGTATACTTGGCTCTGCGAAAGAGCTATTCTCACGCCACTTAAAAGTTCCGCTGATGAAATGAATGACTCCATTTTAGAGATATTTCCAGGCACACTGAGAGAATATCTTGCTTTAGACTCGGTACCGGCTGCTGAAGCAACGAATTTTCCAACCAAGTTTCTTAATTCATTAGATCCCCTGGATTTCCAAGGTACAAGTTGCGATTGAAGATACAATTCTTGCAGGTCCAGCCGCCGGGGAGCTTGCTTTTATTCCAAGAATTCCTTTGATTCTTTCAGACTTGACGATTTAGTTCAAAAGAGTGCAATTTCCAGTTAGAGTTTCTTTTGCAGTCACCATCAATAAGTCGCAAGGGCAGACATTTACATAGTTCAGTATAGATGGATTTGTACTCAGAGATTTAGTTTTTGTTTCAATAATATCAGCTCTTTTTTTTAAAGATGCATTTTCGGATGACAAATTACTAATTTGGCTTGAAACAGTTCAAAACAAATCAAAATTTTTTGGAAAGGAACTTTGTTACTTTACCGGACACCTTTTTTTTTGCAATTTTTCAGACTTATGTAGTTAACTATACTGATAACGATGGTGAAGTCAGAATTTGGCGGTCAGACTTAGTTTCGAAGTCAAGGTTCAATGAAGTTTGCTATTTTACGATTTTTGCGCATTCGCGCGTCACTAGTTTACTGTACCTATTACGAATATTTATTTTTTTTCATATTATTTATTTTAGTATAAATTCTTATTTTTATCATTTGCCGGCGATTGTTCACAAATCATAAGATTCTTATATTGCAAAATTATGGAGAGGTAATTATAAATTAGAATATTATTTTTATAGATAGTGGATTATCAACCACTCAAATGTCATTTGTTATTTTGTTTAGCATAGTTTGTCTATTTCAGTGTACAAAAAGCTGCTGCTAATCGAAATTTATAGTCTATCTTAGATCAGCACTTTTTATATTCTGAACTGAACATCCCTTCTAATCACTTTACTTTCTGTTATATAATTTATTTAATTCATAACCTCCCATGATAGTATTGTTATTTTGACTTGATGATTGATACGGTACGCAACGACGACCAGTAAAAAGTACAGGCTCCGGAGCTACCTATCTGCACCTTAACTACCGTCACCACAGACTACGACGGCGTGACACTGTCGACTCCCTCACCATGCCAAAAGGCACAAGGCGGGACGCGAAGGTAAGTCGCGCAGGACGAGTACCGGCCGACGGCGGTAACTCTCTTGTTCACCAACCGTCTCACTTATACCACGTCACACCAGCCGTTTTACCACAGCGCACTTCGATTTTTCGACATTTTTTTCGTGTGAACACCAACCACGCATATTTTGACAAGCGTATAAAACCACGGCCTTCGCCACAACGTCGCAAAGACCTAGTTCTTTTGTTTTATTTGTAAATTACACAGTATATATATATAGTGGTACCTATCTCTATTCACAGCAATAGCCACGCCGTTTCGAGTATTTATTTTGTTTAAATAAATGTCTCCCGTGGACATAACCGCATTCCTTAAGGCGTGTTATTAGTTATTTTGTGTTTAATTAATTGGTGTACGTCTCCGCAACCATCTATAAATAACGACCTGCCTACCGCGACTCTCCACACCGCCGTAGCATGCGTCAATCGGCTCCCCGCTGAGGATCTCAACCTCAAGTCACCACCTCCGGACAGCGGAAAAGGTAAAAGTTTTCACGCTGACACATCACACATGACTCGGTATATTTGTTATATTAGTTTGCATTAGTATTAAGATATTTAACCGGGAGTGTGTTCGCCGGTAAGCTAGGATTCCCAACATTACATTACGTAAGAAGTATTCTAGTACACAAGGGGGAATTCCGCGCAACCTAACCATGATACGGCTGTGGGAAGAAGTACATAATGTACCGCCACCCCGCCGCAATGCTAATCTCTCACACCGCGAAACTACGACAGGTGACACGCAGTGCGCAGACCTGGGCCTGTGCGGTTATTACATTAATCGGTTATATCGATGATTGTACAATATCTTGATTCACCAATTAATTGTTATTTCGATTAAATAGATAAAAAAAATAAATTAATTGATTAATCTTTAATCAATTAATACAAATTACATAATACGTATGACCCCCACATACATTAGTATATATCTGTAGTATAACCTCAACTGTTAAACTAATTATCTAAGAGTTGGTTGTTGGTAATATTGTTTCCTAGCCAACAATTTGTTGCGCGGCGGCTACAACGCTTCCACGCCAATGCCGGTCGTCGTTCTGGATGTTTTATACTTTTCTAGTTTCTTTTGTTACATGTTAGTTCATCCGTCACCATTTTTCGCCTTTGTCATTTTGGTATCGTTAAATCAAGACGTATTATTAATATTAATTATTATGAGTCAAGTGTGGGATACGTTCTCCAAAGATGAATGTGGCCGTAGAGCTACATGCACTATTTGTAATAAAAGTATATCAAATGCAAGGACGACACCACTAACTTGTGGAATCATTTGAAGGGTCATAAGGCAAAATTCAACGAATAGATCGGTTAAAAAGAGTAGTGCAAAATATATTTGATACGTCCGAATTTGAAGACACAGAGTAAGTTAATATTTAATACCTTTATTAAATTTAGTAAAAACTTCGACAGAGTTCTTGTAGCACTTGCTTATTTATTTTTCATATCTACCGGGTAACCGTATATAACACAAATATTACATAGGTAACTTACAAATAATAAACATAATTGAGTTTTATATGTAAAGGCCGGACTAAAAACACACAATAATTTCCTATCAATGCTAAAATAATTAATGTGTAAGCCCAGTGATGTAGTCGTAATTTTTTTAGTGAGTATACGCTTAAATGTGTTTGATATATAAACGTGGGGGGCTTCGCCCCCCGCACCCCCTATGCATCCTTCGTTATTATTATATTTATATTTGTGGTTGCATTTACATACGTCATTATATTACGATACCTTGCCGCAATTAACCTCTAAAGTTAACAATCATTCTCCTAGATATTTATTAATATACAGATAGGGTTTTCAAGTTTTAATAAATAAGATATACTATGTATATTAGTAATTATTATTAAATAATAAAAACAAGAAACAGGATTAGGTATAGGAAAATATAAAGTTATAAAAATATAAAATTTATCACACTCTCTTTGAAATAACATATTTACAAAAAAATAATAAACTATAAAATGTTCCATAGACCGGCCTTTTCTTCATTTAATTTTATCTGAGCAACTTTTCGAGATCTGTTATCATTTGTAGATCTATGTTTGATCAGCCAACTTTTTACATAATTTGTTGGATTCCATATTGCAACTGGTGGTCCATTAATATTTTTAAACATTAAATTAGAAATGTTTGTAACGGATAATCTTGAACTGAGATCTGAACATATCAAATTCATTTGGCTAAATCCCCTTTCGCATTCCGCCGTGGAAACCGGCAATGTTCTTATTAAAATGTCCAATTCTTTTAAATCGTCATTGATAATTTTATTGTCAATATATTTTCGAAAGCCTTGAATCGCATTATCTGAATTTAATAGAAATCTTTTTGTCAATCTCTTTATTTCATCCTCACCAAATCTTATATTTTCAACTGCAGAAGGCCATGTACGTTCATTTAAAATAAAGATTCCTCTTCATTTGTTTCAAGTAAACGTGATCGAAGGTTGTTACATAGACTTGTCAACAATTGATTATGGTTTAAAGGGCTTACTTTCTTATTACTTGATAGAACTATGTTTTTGAACATCATAGTATTTTGTGCACTTAAAGCTTCTAACATGAAATCTCCATGTTTTGTTTTAAAAGAATTAACCACTCTGATTGTTCTTTTGATTGATTCATCAGCACGCAACAATGTAATTGAATGACTTTGTAATTCACGAGATAAATATGACAGTTCTTTGAGTATGTCACACATTAGTGCTAAGTCTAAGACAAATTCTGGGCTTCCCAATCGCTTACATAATCCAAGATATTTAGATCTAGATTTTTGATCTCTTAGGTTATCTTTTGAAGAGTTATGTAAGTGGTTGTATAACGCCGAAAAAGTTTTCCATACAATTTCTACTGCTCTGAAGCTACTGGCTACCCATCTGACATCAAGAACTCGTCCCACCTTTAAAAATAAAATGTCTAGTTCTATACATGAGGTTCTTAGTTCATTTTGATTCTTAGGTGATCTATTATACAATACATATAACTATCAATAAAATGTTTAAAATGGTTAATTGAGGAAACGTCTTTCATACAATCATTTACAGCCAGTTCTAATTTGTAGTTCATACAGTGCCATGAAAATATTAATGGATAATTTTCTTTTAAGCGTTTGGCCACTCCATTTTTTTTCCCCATTAAAACACTGGCTCCATCGCTAACAAAAGACACCCAGTTTTGCTGAAGGTAAGAATCTTGAAAGCCAAAAGCAAACAGACAATTTAAAAGTTGGTCAACTATGTTTTCAGAAGTTTGTTTTTCCAATTCCACTAAATCCAAGAAAATAAATATTGGATCCTCATAAGAAATTTAAGCTTTGATGAATACTGCCATACATGATTTTGAGCTAACTGTTGTTGACTCATCGATTAAAATAGAAATCTTTGACCCAGAATCAATTTTATTTTTTACAATAACTTCTCTCATTTTGCAAGCAATATGATTTACAATAGAAGTACACGAGTACCTAGAATGCAAAATTGAACCTAAGTGCACACCATTACATTTTTGCAATTCTACAAGCTTTGAATGGTCGTCTAATGGTCTATTATGCTTTGCTATAAAGTATGCAGTACGGAAAACATATTCATTTGAATCTTGATTTTTACTTAGTTGCCCTTCAAAGCTCTTAGATAACATTTTAGACTCCTTGTCTTTCTTTACACTGCAAGCAAAAAGATGAGCACTAGATTCAGCATGTCTCTTAATTTTATTTCGAAGACTCGCTAATCGTGTTTTCTTATTTGAGTGTTTACCACTATCAACCATACAAGAAATCCATTCTTTTGAAAGTTCTACACATTGTTTTTTAAAAGTTTTTAAAGAACCAACCTCTCGACAAAAAATGCAACCAAGTTTTTGTTCCAAACAATTAACCAAGGATGTTTTGACTTTCTTTCAAGCCACTGCTCAAGTGACCATACAGGAGGCCATTGGTCTTTTTTCTGAAATGATATATTCAATTAATTAGTATCACCTATACAAACAAAATATTTAAACATTACAATTTAAAACCCAAATGTTTTCTTATAATTTGTTTCAAAAACAAATGAAAAAATTAACAGAATTACATGATAAAAATATTTGTTAGGCAGGAAGTAGGATGTAAGATGATTTTTTTTTTTGTTTCCTTAAAAATTTAAAACAACCAGTGCAGGTTCACTTTATATGATATATTTTAAATACAAAATTAAAATAATATTTGCTTGTTTCTTTACTATTGACTATTTAAATAAGTAAATATATGTACTTACATGATCAGCATTTATTCTACAAAACTATTAACATCTGACTTTGGGTCATCAACAACTTCTTCATTTAAACTGTCAGATATCTTAATGGGAATTGTCATAGGTTTGACCTAAATAACAAATAATTTTAAATATTTGATAGTCAAAACATTATTGATTATTTAAAGAAATTAGATACAAATCAAAGAGTTTTAACTGTTTTAAGCAAAAATTAAATACTTTAGTAGATAACCTGTGGTAAATCATTCACTGGTGATAAAATTGCAAACTAACGAATAATAATAAAAAGAAATACACAAGTCACAGCTCACAACAATCAATCTGACTGGCTCATATGTCATTTATATCACAGAATATTTATAATTATAAAAATAATAGTTGGTGAATTCCAGTAACATGTTGAAAAAAAATTTAATACAAAATACTAAGTACAGACTTAATATTCAATTTAAAAGTTTCCCACCTAATTGTAATGTTTATGTTCAAAGTTGTACCTAATTGAAAAACAAGCATTATCTTTAATAAGAAATAACCAATTTATTAGTTTATTACTACTATTATGTGATTTTGTATTATATTTATATTGTTGCATTTTTTTTTTGTTTCCTTAAACATTTAAATAACCAGTGCAGGTGCACTTTATATGATATATATTTTAAATACAAAATTAAAATAATATTTTCTTGTCGCTTTACTATTGACTATTTAATTAAGTAAATATATGTACTTACATGATCAGCATTAATCCCTACAAAACTATTAACATCTGACTTTGGGTCATCAACAACTTCTTCATTTAAACTGTCAGATATCTTAATGGGAAATGTTATAGGTTTGACCTAAATAACGAATAATTTTAAATATTTGATAGTCAAAACATAATTACTTATTTAGATAAATTAGATACAAATCAAAGAATTGCAACTGTTCTTTAAGTTCTAAGCAAAAGTTAAATACTTAAGTAATAATTACTTGGTTTATGTTAAAATATGAAAATAATGTGCCACTTCTAAGCTTATTTTTGTCTGGTTCCATATTTAATGATTAATATAATAGTTAATTAGTCAAATATGTAATAAAAGTTAGAAAAATACGAGACATATAATGCACAAATATGAAACAATTATTGTAACTGGTGGTCTAAGCCGGGCGTTGTTGTTCTGTAGTGTCTTATCAGTTACATCTAATACGTTTTCCCACAATGTTTATAAATAACTCTGTGGCCAGAATACCAGCGGCTATAATATATTGTATAATAGATATTATTAATTTCTAATTACAGTGTAATTCATTCGTATATACTAAAATACCTTTGGTATAACTGTATAAGCAACTGTTTTCATTATGAAACCGTCAAATCGATTAGGTTTGTACATTTTAAAAAAAAAATTATTTATCAAATTGGTTTATAGAATATCTTTCGTTTGCCAATAAATGCATTTCCATACGCGTATACCCGCGTATCATGTGTTATTCTATAAGTATACGCACTTACAGAAAAACAGAGAAGTGGGTATACACCGTATACCCGCGTATACGCCCCACTACACCACTGTGTAAGCCGTAGGGTATATAATAGTGTATATACAATAGTAATTAAGTACTGCATTACCAGTACCTACCGTCCTACCTACATATTTAAACTATTTTCCTTATTCAAATTTAATGTTTAATAAAAATAAGTAGGTAAATAATTTTTTTTACTTTTATTACCCAACAGGTAAATTTTTGAAGGTACTACACCAATCTTCAGTCTCTTATTTTTGCTGGTGAACTAGCTATACATGGTATATACTTTTCATAAAAAAATGCATTTTTGATAGATGTAATATTTATTGTTAATCTTTATTCTTTACTTTTTGAGCTTTGAATAAAATCACTGTCATCAAAATGTGTAGAACAGACAAAAGCATATTTTGGCACTTCTTTTCCAATTTTTAGAGCAGTCTTCCATTTTAATTTTAAATCTTTTTGTTTAGGGATGGAATGTAATGTTATAGTTGACGTAGGCCTGGTAAATGGTAGTTAAAATAATTACTACAACTAAGTAACACTTATTCTATTACCTAGCACTAAGCACTAGCTTTCAAACATAATATTCCAAATTAAATGCACTTAGTATCAAGTTTGAAAGACAAGAATATGTATAACATTATTAAGAAATAATCTATTATTATTCAACATTGGCTATAGTTTTTAAAGCAACAATGTCAGAGTGGATTCAAACTATATAAGAATTTTTACCTATATTTAATGTATGTATGATGTAAATATCATAAATATTATGCTAAAATTAAGTAGACTTAAATTTGTTTATTTTTGCATTGTGGAGTACAACAATATCGTTTACAATATTTCTGTGCACATTCGTTTATTGAAACATAATTGTGTTCAGCCACATTTTAAATTTTTTCACTGGCAACTGGCAGCAGGTAGAGTTAAATACTTAAATGAAAAATGGGAAAAATTCGAAAATTAACAGTCAGTGGCTGTATAACGCGGCTACGACGGTGGTGCCGGGTGATCCGTGGTTAGCCGGTCGCTGAGTGGAGTGGTAGTTTGGATGTGGGTGGCACACACACACACACACACACACGATGTTAGATTTTGATGATAAACGAAACGGAGATGCGGTACTGAGTGTTCTCCGAGAGACGTTTATTTACAATGGTAGATAAATACAGTGAGTTATAAAAATGAAACAAAATAACGGTCGGGTGGTGTTGTCGGTGAGACAGTCGACGTAAGATGGACTCATCGTAGCCGCCGGCGGCCGGTACTCGTTTCGCGCGACCCGCCTTCCCGTCCTGCCTTGTGCCTTTGAGGCGTGGTGGGAGAGTTGGCGTTGTAGCGCTGTAGTCCGTAGTGGTGGTTGACGAAAGTGTAGGCCGGTCGCTGCGGTACCTGTACTTTGTACTGGTGGTCGCTGCGTACCGTGTCATGTCCGACCCGTTCATTTCGCCGCCGATCATTTCACCGCGATCGCTTCGTCACCGATCATTTCGCCGCGATTGTTTCACCACCCCCTCACTTTTTGTCTCAAACCACTATAGGTTCAAATAGGGGGGGGGGCTTTCACAAAGGGTGCACAAAAAATATTCAAAGCCAGTAGCCAGGGGAGTTTTGGGTATTTAAACCTGGAGGGGTAAGAAATTGTTCTCTTAATAAATGTATTATTTATACTCGAAAAATGTAAACAACTTGGTTTAATTTATACTTAAACCCCCTCCCCATTTCATAATCCTGGCTACGTCACTGAATATATTAAAGTGCCTTTGCCAGAGAGACTCTGAGGTCATGTACTCTCATCAGATTTTTTTTATTTTTGTGGGCTGTAAATCTGTGTTTTTAAGGTACCTATTAATATAGTTGACTGAGTATAGGTATGACATGCCGTACACTATAATACCATTTGCTTTGCTTTGATAGTTGTACTTTCAATTTCAATAGAAAAAACGGGGAACTCCAGGTGTGGACTGGGCCACTGTGCTACTGTACAATTGCCCACTAATGCACAGTGAGCCGGTGTCAAGCAATTCACCGCCCCGGGGAAAAAGGACACCGCATACACTTAGTGTTTTAGTGCCTAGTGGGCACTGGCTCCCCTTTCAACTTTAACTTCAAAATAATTGTATCACTTAATTTTAACAACTGTAGGTATATAGTATATTATTATTGTATAATTGTGTACTATACAAACAAAATATTAATATATATACCTAAGACTACTAAATAAATAAGTATATCATAATTAGCTGATCCCGCGCACTTCGTTGCCGTAAAAAATTACAACTCTTATGAAAATTCTACTTTCAGGTTTAACTTGCTACAGTAAGTGCAACTAAGCCACCCTAGTATAGGCAATCCGAAAGTCTTGTTAACCCTTTCAGCCCGAAGACATTTATTAGCTTTTTAATACTATGGACCTATCCCACACTTTTGTGTGTGTTACTACGCGCACCACTTATGACCCGAGGCTTATTTTATTTGAAGTACTATTATGACCTATCCCACACAAACGTGATGGTCGGGTGAAATATTTTGTACTTAATTTACGGAATGAGTTACAGTGTTTAGACCTAGCCCACCCGATTGTGCGTGTTATTGTGTTTGGCTTAAAATTATTTTTATCAATTTCTATTAATAATATCATGGGTTTTTTTCTTTGTACGGATATGCATTCAATATGGTACATTTATAGTCCATAATTAGTCACTGGGTTTATTATATTATTCTACGTATTATACATGATATTCTTAAAATGTTATAATGCTTTGATCAGTCACATATTTCAATCAGTTATCGTCCGAATTGTGTGCGGTTATATCGTTTTTAATTTACCCACACATTTGTGCGTGTTCGGATTTTGTGTCATACATTTTGATTATCATACGTTATTTCGCCTACGGTTTCTGTTTTTATTTGAGTTATAATTATTTAAGGATGCGTCGCGCAAAGTTGAACGCGAAAGCTATTAAAATTTTGGCCACATTAAGTGACAATTCAGATTTAGATTATGGAAGTGACGACTCAGATGCTGACCGTACTTGGCATCCCCAGAAAATTAAAATTATTGGTGCATCTGATTTTTCGGATTCGGGCGAAGAAGACATTGTAACCGAAAATGAACCTGTTGTCTCTACTTCAGGCGAAAATCAAACGCTTTCACCATCATCTCCCTTACAACAACAAATGGACCAGAATCCATTACCAAATGCGACTATTCTGAATACTGGTTGGACTCAAAAATCATTTATTGGAAAACCGTTACCAGGTAATAATTTTGGTCCTTATTTACCGATTAACATCAGAACTCCATTTGATTATGTAAAAACATATCTTTCTGATAAACATTTTGAGGAAGCAGCATTGTATACAAATATGTATGTAATGAGCAAAACGGGAAAAGAACTGAAAACTACTGCAAATGAAATGCAAATTATGTACGGCGTCCATGCTATGATGAGTGTGTTTAAGTACCCTCGATTCAAAATGTATTGGGATAGTAGAGGCATGGGTTTTGGTCCTATTTCACAAGCTATTACGAGAGACAGATTTTTGAAATTGCGTTCTTGTTTGCACTATGTCGATATCAATAATCGTCCGGCTGGTAATAATAACCGATTTTGGAAAGTTCAACCAATAATTGATCAAGTTCGTAATGCGTGTAGAAATATTCCCCGTTTAGTTGACTGTTACTCGGTGGATGAGCAAATGATTCCGTTTACTGGTCGATGTCCAAGCAGACAATATGTTAAAAACAAACCACGACCCACTGGCTTAAAAAATTTCGTAATTACTACGTCAAAAGGAAAAGTAATTGATTTCGAAATTTATCAAGGTGTCGATACGCCATTCCAAGACAAATCGTTGGGGCTAGGACCGGCAGTCGTACTTCATTTGTCTCAAAGTATTCCGCAGGGATCAGTTTTATTTTTTGACCGGTACTTTACTACAGTACCATTATTGGATCGGTTGTTAAGTGAGGGACTAATGGCAACAGGCACAATAATATCAAATAGATTAAGGAACGTGCATTTTAGTCAAGACAAAAAATTCCAAAGAGGTGTTTGGGAGGAGTTCACAAGGTGTGACAATCAAATATCTGCGACTAAGTGGAAGGATAGTAAATGTGTGACTTTAATTTCTAATGCTACAGGAGCAGAACCTTATAGTGTAGTTAAAAGATGGAGTAAAACGGAAAATAAGGAAATCGAAGTACCCTGTCCAGATGTTGTTAAGTCATATAACCAGTACATGGGTGGCGTAGATATATGTGACCAACAAATGGAATGTTACCGTACGTGGATCAAATCAAGAAAATGGACATTAAAAGTTGCACTACATTTCATTGATTTAAGCATCGTAAACGCCTGGATGGAATATCGAGAAGACGCGCAAAAGTTACTAAAACGTAAAAATGAAATTATGGACCTTATGAATTTTAAAATCGCTGTTGCTAGAGAATGGTTAACAAAATCGCCGAATAAACGCGCACTATCATCTGAGGAATCAAATTCGTCTGACACCGAGGAAAATCAGATGACCATACAGAGACCTCAAAACTATAGAGCACCAGTCCCACCAACAAACAAAGTGAAGGATGGATTCGAGCATTGGCCAGAAGTATGTAACATACCAAATCCAAAATGCTGTAGGATGAAGGGATGTAAAAGCCGATCAAGAATCAAATGCACCAAATGTGATATTTATTTATGTCTAACTGCTAAAAAAAATTGTTTTACAATTTTTCATAAAACATAAAAACGACATTTTTTTAAAAATTATTATTATAAAGAAGGTACCTATAGTAATAATTTGTTTTTAAAGTATAATAGTTATTTTAAAATTAGTATAAAAGTATTATGAATGATAATTTTGTTTTTTTTTTAAATTAAAGATTAAACAATATATTTGTGTTTCATGTAATATGAGTATTTCAAACCCGACCCACACAAATGTGTGGGTAATATATCTAACTTAATAAAAATCTAATAATTTTTTTAACAATTTTTTGAAGCTTTATATAAATAATAAAGTGTATGTACAAAATATCACAAAGTTTGAAACACTTTACATGTCTTAGGTCTTTGAGGCTATACTGAATAACCCACACAAATGTGATGGTTAGTCTTTAAATAGATCTCGAAATAAATATTTATCAGGCAATTAGTTAATAGTTATTTACCAACACAAATGTGAGGGTTAGAGCTGAAAGGGTTAAGAATACTTTTTAAAAGTATTTAAAATACGTATTCAAATATAAATACAAATACGTTTTTAAAGTATTCAAAATACTTAGACAAATACTTTTTTTTAAGTTCAATAATATTAATACCTACTTATATCTTATACTAAAATTATTAACCAGTGGTAGTCAGTATCTCGTATGCTGTGGTTTATTGGAGGGAGGAACTGAGTTGAAATTTGGAGTAGAAAGCTAGAATAAAAATACAAATAAAAAGTATTTGAAATATATTGGTCAAAAAGTATCTGAAAAGTATTCGAATACTTAACAAGACTGCAATCAGACTACGTCGGATCGTGGACAATGTACTACAGCTTGTCAGCATATCAAGTAGGTAATCCACCTGCTATAAGTGCAATTCCGATACCTTGGAATGTGCGAAAATTCGATATAAACAACTCTTTAAAATAATAAAAATGTATAATAAAACAAATTTAAACCTTTTTAATTAAGTTTAATTTAAACATTAAAAACATGTTATTTTTTTATTATAGTACATCTATCTAAAAATAAAATTGGAACAAATGCAGTTTAGATCCCCCTCAACAATTTTAATTTTTTTATCGAAACTTATGTAACTCGTCGTTAAGAATGATAGTGCAATCAGAATTTGGCGTTCAGACTGAGTTTCAAAATTATAGCTTTTGGAAGTTAGTAATTAGGTATGCATTTTGGAACAAATCTATTTTAGCTATCACGCGAATTTTTAGATTTTTTTTTTCGGAAACCTAAGTATTTCAACGATTTTAAAACGATGGTGCAAAAATAAATTGTCCCAAAAAAATATCCCTCGACTTGCTATGCAACACCACCTCAAGTAGGTCACTAGCTAGGGTTAGTTATGTCGTAGTATATGGGCAGTACTCACTCATTTTTTTTGAAAGTTTTTGGTACCTTGAATATTTTGGAAAGTTTATTTTAGTTTTACACAAAAGGCTACAGCTACTCAAACGCACGATCCCGCTATTCAAATAAATTAATAAACTATGAATAAGCTTAAATAGTTTAGGACTTAAAACCGGTATAAGCCGTTTAAAACTAAAAACGAAACAGGAAAAAATTGGACAGCAGACTGTTATAATCAGTAGGTAATAAGTATGAGTTCCGAGTATCCACGATGGTCACATACTCACATAAACATATTATTTTCCCAATAATACCATTTTTAAATACAGCGATAACAAAACACCCCTACACACACAAACCTGGTCATGTGCCACCACTTACCATGCCCGTGGTGGTAAACATATGGTAGGCCGCGGGTGACGAGCCCCAACGCCTGTTAGTTCAAAAAAAAATAACTTACCCGCTTTTTTAACGTATTATTTGTTATGATAACAATGTGTAAGTAAGTAGAATAAAGGGTTTGAAACTACTGATCAATTTTGCACGTTTTATTAGTTTTTTATTACATGTAATATGTATAATATTGCATAAAGTTTTTTCCATAATAGTATAATACCTATAAATAAGGATCTTGTATGTAGCGTACACATTTGACTTATTGAATTTTAATATAGCCATATACCTGGTGGAACAGTGGATTAGTTATAAGGGTACCTACTACCTATATACAATTACTTAATACCAGCACAAAGGTTATTGGTTATTATTCAGTCTGAAATTACTGTAAATAAATAGGTCATCGTATATATTCATATTAAAAGTATATCTACCTATTTCTGATGCTTGTTAAAAACAAAATTGAAAACGCCACCCCAGCTTTGATACATGGAGAACTATTAAATTTGATAGACTTATAAAAATAGTGGTTTCAAATTATGTTTAAGCCTCAAGCCGAGTTCACACTACACCGTGTCGTGTAAATAATCACACGATACCACAATAACCAAAACGATACCATAGCTGATATTCAACTTCTGAACTTAAAATTATTCATTTGTTTTTAGTTATCACTTTTCCGATTATAAATGTAACCACACGGTGAAAAGTTGAATATATTCAACTATGCGGTATCGTTTGGTTACTGTGGTATCATGTGATTATTTACACGGCACGGTGTAGTGTGAACCCCCCTTCAAGGTCTAGTTCACCTGGTTCCTACCGTATGGACCACGGCTAATAATCTGGAGGTGTCAAAAGGCCATAAGTGAAAAAAAAATGTCGAGGGTCTAATATTTTTTTAATATGGATACTTTCACGTTCAAAATATAAAAGCTTTATATTTCATTTTTCTACTTTTAAAAATATCTGGTGGGTGGGAAGGTCAGGACTTCTAGGCCCCCAATTATGGCCTTGTGGCTTGTGCGGTGAAACGATCATGGTAACAGTCCGGCGGCGAAACGAACTAGACCCTGTCATGTATACAGTACCTACATTTCAGAGGTTCTTACCTTTGCCACCAGAGGGTAGCTAATTCGTTTGGAATCGCCAATAGAGAAAATAAAAACCATCCAAAATATATTTACCTACAGTTGGAAATCAGTTCGAGAAATGGCCATTGAACAAAAAAGATTTGATTTAAAACAAATGAAATTTCCATTATATTTCAATACCACGTGATGGTCTGTTGGATCTTATTTTGGTTGTTCTGTCTCAAGAACCGGGTTTAGCATCATTTTTAAGGACGTATAATAACAGTTATTTAAAGATCGAATGATTAATGAACAAGATGTGAAAACTCTTAAAACACTGATAGACGTGCTTCAGCCTATTAGAAATGAATCTGATAAGCTTGCAGGGGAATCATACGTTACAGCTTCGGCGATACTGCCTGTCATTATTATGATTAAAGCTAAAATAAATAAGTGCGATGCTGACGATGTAGTAAATGAAAATAATGATATAGATGTTAATTTAAAAAAAAAAAAACGGTTGAAAGTTGTTATTGATTTAATAAATTCACGTTACACAAATAATAATATATTAAAATTGTCGACTGCATTGGATTCTAGATTGAAATTTCATCACATTCAGTTTGGCCTTGCTGATATACGGAAGGTAAAAACCACGATTAAAGATGGTATGGTAGTGTGACGACGACCAAAAAAGCGTCGGTGGAAGTGCTTACTAAACTGACTGCCTAATGCTGCCATCTAGTAGTTATATGTAGAAAATACGAGTTTTAGTCATATAACCACTAGACATGTAATTTATTTTCTCATACAGTCGTACGTCGTTATTAGCTTTTTTAATTTTTTTGTTAGGTATTAACATTGCAAAAAATAATTTAAAAAGTCAACACATTTTACAGGTATATATTATTCTTTATTCTTTGTTATGAAGTAACTAATTTTGACAGTTTTTTTTTGTTGTTTTATTTTGTTTTTTCATTTCCTGGTTTTTAGCATATGCGTATTGCCTCATACGCATTGTTATATAATGTACATAAATATCAGTCATAACTTTACTCTTGTGCTCTGCACATCCCCATTGTAATTTAAAATTAATATTTTGTAGAAATTCATCAATCGTATCACCAAATACATCGATAGAATCTGCATGCTTCTTAAAACAAGATTCTAACTCCTTAATATATAAAAATATTGGGCGACTCGGGTGTGTTAAAAATTCAACCAATACATAAAGCATACAAATTATTATACACCATAACTCGATTTATATTTCTAACCCAATTAATTTTTTAAATACGTATTAAATAATAGTGCCATTACGATTAAATAGATTTTGTAGTAAATATGTCGCGTTTTTTACGTTGTAACTTATTTGTGACCTGGAGTACTTTTCGTACGATAGTTTGATCTCCTATACACGTATTAGTACAATGTTTTAAATAGTTTTGATTATTATAAAATATATTGATGTAAGTAGGTACCTATATTTAATTGAAACATAATATAGGAAGTTGATTGTTATTTGTTGTACATATTATAATATCTTTTAAATAAAGGCTATAGGTAATTATTCATATTATTTAATTATTGTTGCAATTTGCAGTATGTAGTATAAAATAACCAACTGTATACACTTAACATGTTCATCGTTCATAATATATATAATCTATATAAATACAAATTAAATTATGTAAGTTCCTCCAAATATGCAATACACTTGATTGTGCTATAATAGTTAATTAAAATACCCCATTTAGATTAATTACAATTTATTATAATTAATAACTTAAATTAATGCTAGTATTCATAGAAAATGCGGATAACCAACGTATAATATTATAATGTATAGGTATGCTTTTATTTAATGATATGTCATATCTGCATATTATTTTCAATGTAAAAAGGGCATAAGTAGTTACGTGTATAAAAATGAAAGAAAATATAATATATAACATTATACAATTATTTTACGTATTTATTTTGCGTTGTTATTACAATTAATAAAAAACATCTATAACAATTATTTAAAGTCACAAACACAATTAATTTGTATACAAATAGAATAAACAAAAATATTAATTAATACATTTGATACAAATATTGTTATTAGGTACTCAATTTTAAATAAAAGTATTTTTTTATTTTAATAGTTTTAAGCGATGTCATGTAGATTTGGGTAAATACTTAATGTATTTCTATGCCGCTGAAAGTTTTCCATTTCCAAGGAGTCTTCATAAAACTCTCGATCATTAGTATGGTTGTATTTATGAAATCGAAGTATTAAGTTATGGGTGATACCTGAAAAAATCCTGCTAAGAGCTTTGTACTCCACCCAAATGTTTGGTACAAGAAAGTAATATTCATACCTGTGTCGACGAGTGTTAATATTATTTTTATAACAAAGAATATTCCCATTAGACCCGACACAAAAGTTCCGACTGTTGTAAACCAACCCCATAATTAAATAACTTATCTTCAACCATTTGTCCAATTGTAAGTTCGTCTATTCAATTTTTAAATTGAATACCTTGGTTAACCGTTTCATATCCCATGGACTGTCTAATTATATTGTTTTTAACGGAGTCCACTTCTTGGGGATATATAATATGTTGTTGAAAAGCTTTCATTGTATCTTTTGTATATAACCCGGAATTCATTAAAAAAATCTAGGCTTTTGTATGTCCATGTCCACGCTGTATTTGGTTTCAACTTTTGTGGCTTTATTATTTCTCTGACACTTGGGAAAAATCAATACCAATTACCATCTAAATTCAATGCCGGTGGTAGAATGAATTGCAGTTGATTTGCGTTCCATATTTCTGTAAAGAATGTGGTTTTGGAGCCATGTAGAATGTCTGGTTGTTATATAAAACTGGTAATTCATTGCAACATTCGTTTTTATTGGTTACCTCAACACTAATTTTTATTTCGGCGTGTTTGACGGCCGTGAAACCTGGACCACCGCCCATGATATACGCAAACTCTGGAAGATTGTTTGAGGCTAATGTAAGTCTTTGCTGTAATAATTGTCGTTCAAGCACGCATTTTTTTTGTAATAAATTATTGTATAATGCGGATAAATGAAGACAAATTTTGTTGTTTGATATTAGACTCTACGAGTATTAAAAAATCAGTTCAGTGGGATAAAGTTAGTCATATGTATGTATTATTAGAAAATATTATTTATAGTTGAATATATTATAACTAGATATAAATTTATAAATTAAAATTTTTTAAGGTTTTTTGGTTATTGTGACTATGGTAATAGTTTGACAGTTGAAGACTGTGAAAAAGAGTCAACAGAGGTTTTAGTTTTTATGTTGTCTAGCTTAAAACAAAAATGGAAATGGCCAATTGGGTATTGGTTTGTAGATAAAATTAAATCAAATGTACAAGCTCAATTAATTAGGATTGCTATTACCCAATGTGATAAATTTGGGATTAATGTTGTGGCAGTCACCTGTGATGGAGCATATGCTAATTCTTCAACTTTTAAAACTCTAGGATGTGATCTAGACCAACCTTTTGATTTTATCAAGTCTGATTTTTCGATAACTTCAACTAAAGCTAATGTTTATTTCACACCTGATGCATGCCATAATGTTAAATTAGCTAGGAATGCTTTGGGAACACTAGGAGTATTTAAAGATTCAAACAACAGTCTTATTGAATGGAGATATATTCATAAATTATTTGAACTGCAAAATGACATAGGCTTTAAATTGGCAAACAAGATAAACTCTTCACATATAAATTGGAAAAGCAATAGTATGAAGGTAAAATTAGTAGTTCAAACACTTAGCAGTTCCGTCGCAGACTTCTACAATTTCTATCCAAGACCTCAAAAGATTTTGAAAATTGTGATGCAACAATAAGATTCATCAGGGTTGTAGATGAGATTTTTGATTTCTTGAATTCCAGAAACCCATATGCAAAAAGCTTTAAACAACCAATTAATAAACAAAATATTCAATACTTAGAAACAAAAATGAAAAATAATATTGACTATTTGTATTCACTGAAGACAGCTACTGGGCAAGATCTGTGGAAAAGTAAAAGAAAAACATTCATATTAGGTTTTGCTGCATCCATAAAATCTACTATAGCTATAGCAAAGGATTTGTTGATAAATCAAAATTTTAAATTTATTCTGACATACAAATTAAGCCAAGATGCAATAGAAACTATTTTTGGATTTATGAGAGGTCGATTGGGTCATAATAATAATCCTACCTGTTTGCAATTCAAACATGCTCTAAAAAGTACTTTATCGCACACTTCAATAAGACTTAGCTCAGGAAACTGTACACTGATGTCACCTCATGAAGATTCTCTTTTTTCAATCAAATGGAAATATAAAGCACCAGAACAAAATTTAGAAAATGAACTTGATATTTCTTTGTTAGCAGAACAGTACAATAAACCCGACAATAAAATAGATTTTAATAGCATCACTATTGAAAATACATTATATTACATAAGTGGATATATTGTTAAGAAACTAGTCCCAACTTTGAAATGTGATAGTTGTATTGATGCTATTACAGATCCATACATTGAAAATGATCACGTTTATCAAAATAATACCACACCAAAATATTTTACAATTATGAAAAACAGAGGTGGTTTGAAGTATGCTTCTGATGGGGTATACAAAATTGTTAAATTGACAGAAACATTATTTAAAACTATTATGGTGGATAAAAAACAAATGATTATTAAAAATATGGATTTAAAAATTATGATAAATGTTCAAAACTCACTGGCGACAGACACCACGCTATTTCCAGAATGTGATGCTTGCTGGAATTCAACAGATTTATTGGCAAGACCTCACAAAATCGATATTATAAACAAAGTAACCGAACCTATCTTAACGTGAGATTATATTCTTACAGTAAAATAATAACATCCTCGATTATGAAAACTGCTAGTAAACGACAGAAACTCAGTAAAACCATTTTATTTTATAACATTTAAAAATTGTTATTGATATTTAGATACAAAATTTGTTTAAATAAGAAAAATGACGTGCAATAAAAATTTGTTTTATAATTTAATTATTTATTTTTTTATCGGCTTCCTTATCAAACAAATCTAAGCCCGTGATAAAGCCCATAGGCCTCGAATTAAATGGCTGCTGTCTGCTTCAACTAAACACATTAGTAGGATGCAGCAGTTAGCAATCTAGTTTATTATACATATCTGTGCATACAAAAAATAAAAAACGAACTTCAAAAAATGTTCGGTACAGAATTACAAATATGTCGCGTACCCACTAATACGCGCGTGAATGCGTTTTTACACGGCCGCCGCTGAACAGTGCCGTCGCGGACACGGCTGTTTTTTTTGTCGTGACTAACTGTTGCCGCCGGTCGTATCAGACGTAACGCCGTGTCCTACGTGAACGCGACGAACGCGACAATCGCGTCGCGGAGCGATCATCGCGGCGACTGAAATAATTAAATTTATAAAAATAGATGGAAATGTCCAACGTACAGCGAAAATACAGATAGCGCGACTGAATGAATTCAGTCGCGTCGGTCGCCGCGTTTTAATAACCAAACTGGTTTGTTTTTAATCGTGCGATACTGCGAACATAGTGTCTTGCACATAATTTATTTTAAATATTCAACGGAATACAACATGGAACTTCTTATATCCGAAGTTCAAAAAAAAAGTGTTCTGTGGAACAAGTGTGACAAAAAGTACAAGGACAGATTTATCGCTGACAAAGAGTGGAATATAGTCGCAAAAAGAACAAATATGGATAGTAAGTATATTAATAATTTATATTTTAAGTATATTATTAGTGTATTAAGTATAAGTATATTAATTATATAAAATAGTACATACGCAGAAACATAGGTAATTTAATAATCTTATTTAACACAGAATAAAATATAATAATGGTATCGGTACTAAGAATACTAACATACTAATAACGTTGAATATATAAGAATTATAATATTTATAATAATAATAATAATAGTACTTGTTGTACAAGCTAATATTGTAACACACATATCGTAATATTGTAACGTACACTCACAATTTTATTTTCCATAAAAAAATTAACAAAATTGTTTCTTATGTTAATTGCTGTTCGCGAAGCATGGTTATTAGCTTTACCTCCTTGATTTAGTGCTATCATCTGATTCTGAACCATATCAAAATTAGTATTATTAGATACTGGTACATTTTGTATTAACATGTTTTTTTCTAAATCAATTATAGTGTTATGCAACATACAAATGGCCTTTACAATATGGTCTGCATTTTTTTCTGTAGTTTCAATTGCCTTTAAAAGAATGCGAAATTTCGAAGACATAATACCAAATGCACATTCTATAGTCATTCGAGCTCTGGAAAGCCTATAATTATAATATGCTTTTTCATTTTCTTGAGACTGTCTTCTTGGAAAAGGGCGCATCAAATAGTTTCTCAATGGAAAAGCTTCATCGGCAATAAAAACAAAAGGAGTTAAAATATTTGAATTAGGCAATTTTGTTTCATTTGGAAGTTTCAAAGAAACATTTTCAATACGTCTATAAAAATTCGAATTACTCATAACGCTACCATCACTATCTTTGCCATACGCTCCAACGTCTATCATTAAAAATCTGTAATTTGCGTCAGCTATTGCCATCAAAACAATTGAAAAATACTGCTTATAATTAAAGTACATACTTCCAGAGTTTTTAGGACATCGCATTCTAATATGTTTACCGTCTATACTACCCACGCAGTTAGGAAAGTCCCATTTTTCATAAAATTCTGTTGCAGTCTTTTTAAATAAATTAGTATTTGGAGTAGGCATATGTTTACTTTTTAGCGTTATCCAAATAGCTTTACATATTTCAATAACAATTGTTGATACAGCGCTTTTCGATATTCTGAATGAAAATGCAAGTTGTCTGAACACCATTCCTGTTGCTAGGTACCTATAAATAGGGTGGTTAAATATAATATAATATAATTATAATATTTTAAACTACAAAATAATTTCCAAATATTCGTATTTTGACGAATTTCGTCAATAATTTTTCAAACACTTATAAAGAAAAATGTTTGACAATGTATTTAGATGATTTTTGAAGCACTCATAGTTTAACGAATGTTAACTTATGAGCTGCCCGGTTATTGCACGAAGTCCTATATAATTTCATTCTTTATTATATCATTAAACCATCATTAACTAAAATTGGTTATTAATCAGTATTAAAATTAAAAACCAAATAATTATTTTATTTGTATTACCATTACTTACGTTATTATAAATGTGTTTGTAGAAGATGACGCTAAAAAATGGAAGAACCTTAGAGATACGTTTTTGAGGGAAACAAAAAAGTAAAAAAAAGCCGATCTGGAGATGCACAAGAATCTGCTGAAATATATACAGGGAAATGGATTTATTATAAATCTATGTTATTCTTGAAAGATACAACGACGCCTAGAGACACAGAAGGAAATGTTTCCGAAGAAGACCAGTCAGAAGTCGAAGAAAATAATGAACATATGCAAAGTCCCACAAGTCCTTCTTTTGTAGCTGACACCGAAACAGATGATGTCAGTGTTCCAAGTGTTTCGTCAGTATTGGCTTCTAATATTTCAAATGAATCAGATGTTTTAGCTTCAGCTATACAAGAAGTTTCTTCAAAAAAAAGGAGGAAAAAGTAGGAGAACATAAGTTTTGAAAATGAATTGCTAAAACTTGAAACACAAAAACTATCCGCATTATTGCAATCAAATAAAGACCAAACTATACCAGACGATGAAGATATGCTATTTTTGAAATCCCTTCACCCATATTTTCATAACTTAACTAACATACAGAAACTTAAGATCAGAAATCAAATGCAATTAATATTTATCAACGAATTATCCACACAACCGTTTTATATTCTTTCAAATTCTAGTCAAGCCCATGCGTCAAATGATCCAAATTACTTGTACCAATATTAACCCTCGGGCACCCACACGACGGCACTCCATGCCGCACATTCATTAAAATTGATATTGCTTGAATGTGCATGGTATTATCGCCCGATAAGAAACAGATATCATATCTAAAAATAGCTGGCTATTTTATTACCGATACACCGAATTTATTGCTAGTTTACTCAGTTGACAGTGAGTTTGTGAAGTTTGAAGGTCAGTCTATCGGCATTCCGTACCGTCCGCGTGTGTTCGTGTTTTTTTAAATCGGTACGCAGTACCGTCCGCGGACGAACTTATATTTCAATCTTGCGTTCATATCAATTGATACTTGATAGTATGTCTCAGTTTCGTCGATTTTGCGGAGATGATGAGATCGCGGCTCTTTTACAAGAGCTAAACGACGAAGGTAAGATTGAATTTACTATCATAAATTATTATTATTATTTTTTTTATATGAAATATACTAATAAATACTACGTAAAAACTAGTTGTTACTTTTATAAACATTTATCAAATACTTCTTTATGTATATATATTATATAATTTGATTTTTATAAAAGTAGGTATTACAATTTTTTTTTAATTTTTCAATTTTTATGTTTTAATAAATAATATTTTGTAATAGCTCAAATTTTATAATTTTTTCAGGTGATGCTTTTTATAATACTAACGTTGTTGATCCAATTGCTGACTTTAGTGATGACAGTGAGGTGGAAGATGAGGTAATATTACCAAACGATCATTCAAGTGAAAGCGAATTATCAGTAGAAGAAGAACATAGCTCTTCACCTCAATCTGTAAGTTTTGATTATAATATTACCCTAGATGATTATTCCGACTTTGACGTTTTTATGGGAAAAAATGAAGAAACTTTTTGGTTCAGCAATTGCCTAGCTTTGCCTAAACAAAAAATCAAGTCAAAAAATATAATAAAAGTTTTGCCGGGACCGACAAGATTTTCAAGAGAGGCCAAAAGTGAAATAGATATTTTTCTCAAATTTTTTTCACTTGAAATAATTGACAAAATTGTATTTTATACTAATAAATTCATTGATAAGCGAGCTGCTAAAGTCTATAACAGATATATTGAACTAGACAATGAATTTAGAAGTAGGGAATTCAAAACGACTACAAGAGGCGAAATTTTGGCACTTATAGGAATATTATTCTATATAGCCACATGCAAGACAAGTCGTGCGAACGCAAAAAGTTTTTGGAAAACAGACGGTACTGGTATGGTATTATTTCGTGCAGCGTTCAGTTACAATAGATTTTTCTTTTTATTACAATGTCTTCGGTTTGATGATTTGGATACTCGGGTTGAAAGACAACAATCTGATAAACTTGCTGCAGTAAGAGAAATGTATACACTTTTCAATGATAATAACATGAAAAATTATTCTCCTTCAGAATTCGTTACTATAGATGAAATGTTGTACGCTTTTAGAGGGAGGTGTAGTTTCATACAATACATGCCAGCCAAGCCTGCAAAATATGGACTTAAATTGTATGCATTGTGTGATGCGAAAACATTTTACGTCTATAATTTTGAGATATATTGTGGCAAACAAAAACCGGACAGTTTCTCGTATCCAACAAACCATTTGACATTGTTATACGACTTATTGACCTCTAAAGACCTCAAAACGAAATTTGACAACCGATAATTATTATGGTAGTTATCCCTTGGCACAAGAGTTACTCAAAAAGGGTATAACCCTCGTCACCACTTTGAAAAAAAATAAACCGATATTCCACCAGGATTTCTTCCAAATCCAAAACGTAAAGTAAAATCATCACTATTTGGATATCAAGATGAGTGTACTTTGGTGTGTAAAAAAAACAAAGCTGTCATTTTATTATCTATTATGCATGATGGTCCTGGTGACATAAAAAACGAAGAAACCGAAAAGCCTGAAATCATCCATCCATGATTACAATAAAAAAAAAAGTGGAGTAGACACAGTTGACCAAAAGTGCTCGATAGCTTCAACAGCTCGGAATACTAGAAGATGGCCGCTGCCCGCTTGCATGTTTTTCCGTTTCTTGGATATGGCTGGGGTAAATTTTCATATTTTATACGTTGCCAATATATATCAATGTACAATTATCGCAAATTTCGAAGGTTGCCGTTTCTTCAAAGGCTCGCCACGAATCTCTTAGAAGAACATTTGAAAGAAAGGGCCAAAGTGAAGGGTCTTCCTAAAGATGTACAGTACTTTTCTCGCTAAATACAAAAATGAAGATGTTTGCTCTGTTACTCAAGGAGAGAATCTACCGAGATCTGGAGCTTGTCATGCATGTGGAACAAGAAAAAACAACAAAACTACGGTTAGATGTTCCCTTTGTACTCGTTTGTTTGTAGAAACATTGCATGAATATAATCAAGTGCCACTCATGTCAAAATTCTGAAAGTTCAGAATCAAGTATGGAAAATTAAAATTTAAGAAAAGATTAGTTGTAGTTAGTAAAAAAGTCTGTTATAAAAGTTTATTAAAAGTTTAAAAGTATAATTTTTAGTTTTATCAATAAATACGTTTATCTATCATATTCATGTTTTTATAATCACATTTCTCAAATTATGATAAAAATATAATAAAAAAATGAAAAAACTACAAACTTTGTGTATATTAAATTCACTATAAGCCATTTTAACGTAGATAAGAGTCTCTGAAAGTATGAAAGTAGGTATTATACTTATAATTACCAGATATTTACACTACGTATTTGTTTTGAGATTTTTCACAGTGCTTGTTTGAAGTAACAAATGTTTAAAATCAACATTCAAAACGATTTTTATAGTTATTCACGAGGTATTTAAGTTTTTGTTTTGTAAACCATTAATAAGCGAGTTATTAACAAATTTAGAACAAATTCCGTGGTGTCGGCACTGAGTGCCGTCCGCGGGTGCCGGGGTCTGGGAGTCAGGTGCGGGCGGCCGAGGGTGTTAAGTTAATTTTCTTATTAAAAAAATTTTTTTAAAAGTTTTATTTTTTTTATTTAATTGTTAATTATAATATATATAATACCAAATTGGTCATTTTTTTCTCTAGTTTTTGTGTGGAACCAATTATTATTTTAATAAATACAAAGTTATGACGTTATGTATATTTATGTATAACATACCTTATTGTAACCAGTAGTCGTTGTTCTATTGATATCGGTTCTTGGCAATTAGTTGTTTGAAAATCAAATTCAGGTGTTATAGCTTCTAGTATATAATCAAATGTTTTTGTTGACATTCTAGTGTATGATCGAAATGACAACTCATTTTCTCTTAATTGAGGATATAGATGATAATATTCACCAAATACCAATCGATCATTGTATATTACATTTGAAGCTGTTCTTTTGTTTTTTTTATATTTTTTATACAATACATATTTAATTGCAAAACTTTCAGTAAGAAACAATTTTTGTTCAAAAGTCAACATTTTTATAAACATTAAAAGGTTGGGAACAGTAATTTTAGAAAAATATAACCAAACGACTGCCTGCGATTGAGGACAAATTCAAAGTGGGTGTGTATTGGAATAAATATATAATATGTTCCCGTAAATTCGCGTTCATCGCGTTCACATTGGACACTACCGCGACCATCGCATTGACGGACGACAACGCGAACTCGCGATGATCGCTCCACGACGCGATTGTCGCGTTCACGTAGGATTTAGGCTAACGACGCATTATCTCGCGTTGTTGTGTACGCGACGTTCGTTGCTCCGTCGGTTTTTTTTCTCTCGTCGTTCTCATGTGCGCGTACAAAACAAAACCACCCCATCTCGTTGGTTTTTTTGGTTCGTATCATGATGTCGTTGTCCGCCTTTTTATTTGTGATGACGAAAACGAACAAGTGTGACCAGGTACTTTCCAAAATTGCGTCGTGTCCCGCGTTCCTTTAAGTTGTCAGTTTGTCGGCATTGCTTATTATATTCGTCGTCGCGAACCCACACTGTCCGACCGTCAGTGTCGAAGTGTTGTTTATATTTTGCCCGGCCGACCACGCTGTTGAATATAATTTAATATTGTATTACGTATCATCATATTGTGCAATAACAATATCATTGTTGGTATTAATAGTGTGCAAAATCACGCCATATCATGTGATATAATTATTAGCAAATCGGATATTGTTAAACAGTGGCGTGAGACTTAGGTCAATAGGTCACTTGTATATAAGGCCGACTTTTAGCATACTGTCGCTACTACATTTTAATATTACTTATGTGTACGTCCAGGGCCGTACTCAGCTTTGGCGGGCCCCGGACAAACTAAACCTTCAGGGCCCCCTATTTTTATAAAGGGGTTTTCCTAGTTTTCATAGGAAAATTTGTCTAATTATCTATAAAACTAATAATTAAATTGTTTTGACATCAAATATTATTGCAACTATGCTATTTTTAAATATTTTATTTTATCTAAAATAATATTGAAACTTTTTCAAAGAAAATTTAAATACTCAAATACATGAATGATAATAATATACAAAACGACATAATAATATATATAACCATAACTTATATTTATTTAATGAATATTGAAAGATATAGGTATTATTAGTGTTATCTTAGATTACAAATAATTCTTATATAGTTAAAACCTTAAATTTAAAATTTTCCTATGGTTTTTTTCTTGCCTTTCTTACTGCGAAGTCATCAATTGCCTCATCCATGTCAATCGTCTTTGCAAGTTGAGCCTCCACTGCTAAAACACCTAAGCTTGAGAGTCTCTGTTGTGTCATTGTTGATCGTAGTACATTCTTCACTCTCTTCAATGTCGAGAAAGATCGTTCCGCACTCGCAACAGTTGCGGGAATCGTCAAAAAGATTCGTAATGCAATATATAATTAGGGAACATGTTTGCAAGATTAGTTTTGTGCAAATGATTCAGCAGTTCTAAGGGGTTTAGTTGTTTATGTCCAAAGTTAGTAGCATAAACTATTTTAAGACTTTGTAGCTCATCTACTAAATCTTCTTGTAAATCATCATTAACTTCAAAACCAGATTTCTAGATTTTAATTTTATTTCACTTTCTGTCATATCTTTAAACTCCAAAGAACTGAGAAATATCAATAAGTGTTTTCAATGATTCAAATCGTTTGTTTATATCTGCAATTACTTCATCCAAAATGACATAAATACATTTTCTTTTGAAAAGCAACTGTGGATCAATTGTTTCCGATGTGTATTCTTCTATGCCTTCCTCATCGACCATTCTCTTTCGTTTTTTCACCCTCTTTGATTGATCAATTAATTTGTCTGACCAACCAATGTTTTCAGCAACGATTGTAGTTTCACTCCAGATTTTTCCCAGCTTTCATTCCTTATACTTTGAAGTTCATTCACTAGATTCTGTAAGTTTTTACTGACTATGTCAATAGTTTCTCCGCGTGCTTGAATTACTCTGTTCACGAGATCAATTGTTTTCAGGATTTTAAACCAAATGGACGCCAAAATCAAACAGTCAAAAGATGTTGTAAATATGTTTAAGTCCTTTCACATCCCTTCGACATTCCGCTGATAAGTTGAGGAGTAAAACATCATCCAAAGCTTCAACCAATCCTGGGAGATGAGCTGCTACTGGCTTTACACTTTCCACTCTTGCAGACCAGCGGGTTTGTGAAGTTGAATGTAAGGAGCATCCAATTTTCTTTTGGAGAATCTCCCATCTTTGAGGACTAGAACTCATTAAATTGTACAATTTTTGCACAACTCCGAAAAATGTATCTGCTTCACGGCAACTTGATGCAGCCTGTTCTCCACAAAGATTTAGTGAATGGCACGCACACGCACTGTATACAGCAAAGTTGTTATCCTCTAGAATTCTCGCCTGCACACCCTTATACGCTCCTCGCATGTTGCTGCCATTGTCGTATCCCTGACCCCTACAGTCAGACAAAGGTGTTATATTGTTTAAGTGTAGTCCTGATAAGATCATAAATGGCTTCTCCAGTTTTTTTAGAACAGTCCACAAAAGCTAACAAACGTTCATGAACTTTATACGAGTCAGCCAGTTTTGATTCATCAGCGCCATTATCTCCGTTGGTTCGGTGAACATAACGAATCAAAAATGCGGTTTGTTCAATGTGAGCAGAGTCTGGAGTAGCGTCGACTATAAGTGAAAAATATTTCGCCTCACCACGTTCTTTTAAAATGTGATCCCGAACAATAGAACCACAAATATCAATAAACTCATTTTGAATTTGCGATGATAAATAAGTGACTTGAAGTTTCTTTTTAGTCTCTTGGGAATGACGCACACTTCGCATATGTTCATTCAAAAGAGGATCATATTTCGCTAATAGTTCAAGGATGCCAAGAAAGTTTCCATTATTGTAATCACCGATTCTGTCACTATCACCTCGGAATGCTAACCCTCTTTCAGCAAGAAACAATGTTACATCAAAGAGTCGTCGAAGAAGGCCACGCAACACTTCTTGTTCATGTTTGATAGTTTTGGCCATGAGGTCACTTAAAGATTTTTCTTTTTGGTGCTTAAGTTGTTCTGTTTTCCAATGGAAATAACACGACTTGTGAGATTCACTTTTCTCGTGTTCAGGAATTCTTGCATGAAGTTTCCTCCAATTACCTGTTGCAGACCAACCCTCTTCCGAAGCCAGAATTGAAAGCTTAGTCATATGTGGGCTGAATATTTTACATGGCAAACAGAACAAAGCCGCTCTTTCCTTACTCCAAATTAACCAGTCTCTATCTACACATTCTCCATTGCTAGTTTTTTCTTAAAAATGGTGGTTGGCATTGAAAATCCTTGGGAGTCCTCAGGAAAAGTAGCAGGTAGTTTTCATGTGATTTTTTAATGTCTATATCAATATTAAAGTTGATTGATCCAATGTCAAAATATCTATTCGTATTAGACGACATCACCAAAATATTTTTATTTTCAACAGATAAAGGTGACAGTTCCAACTGTCTAGATTCAGCAGTCTCCAATTTAGACGATGACGTTATGTTCGTTTGTGTAGGTAAGGACATAGGCAAGGTTACTGCTGTTTCATTAACTGAGAAAGAAAGTGATTGAAGGGTTGAGTCGGGACATTTGGGACAAGCAGTTGTAGAAGTAGAAGGTTGACATTCAGTAATCCCTAATAAAATATTAATGAAATCAAAATATGTAGGTACAAATTATTTAAAAAAAAATAAGGGTGTAGCCCATAAGCGCAAAATATGACCCAAACGCAACCCAAAAGCGCAAAAATAAATAACCCATAACTCATAAGCGCCAAAAAAAATTACCTTTTTAATAATCCATAAGCGTTTTAATACCATTTAAACGCTCATTTTTTAATATTCAGTACTCACTTTCAATCATAGTTTCACAAGAAGGTTGATTTACTGTCGAACTATTTCTATAATTTGCAGATTGAATGTATTTATTTAGAGACGTTTGTCCTTTGGATGCTTCTATCTCCCGAATTTCTTTTTCTTTTCTTTTTTGAAACCCCGATTTATGTTTATAAGCACTCATATCGTCACTTTTAAAATTCAACGGTCGGATATAAACATAAGTCGATTAAGTCGCCACAAACTCTGTCATATGACTGAATTTGATATGACAATGACAATGAAAATAAGTAATAAACTGATAACCAAGCGTGCTTATATCATAAAATTATTACATAATGTGAAATACCCAGAAAAATACAGTGTATTTTCTTGTCGACAACCTACTAAAAATCAAGCCAAATTGTTTTCGTGAATTTCGGCCGATAAATTATATTTATAGAAGAATACCCGTGACCGTCATGACGCCGCGCCGCGCGCCGATAAGATAAAGAATATAAGTATTTTGGTCGCTATAATACTAGTATTATGCTATTACACAATATTAATATATTATGATTAAATGTTCAATAAAATGGCAGTGCCCATTGATCGTTACTAAGCTTTAGCTGGGGCCCGTTAAATTTAAAATTTTATAGACCCGGGCCGGTCATGATTTAAATTTTTTTTTATGGACCCGGGCCCCTCAAAAATATGTTTAGGTTCGGGCCCCGGACAAATGACCCGAGAAAACCGGTCTGACTCCGGCCCTGTGTACGTCATGCGTTTAGTAAATGTTACTTATTACTAAACGCAGTGTAGTCATTTTTGTCCAGATCG
This sequence comes from Sitobion miscanthi, assembly GCA_008086715.1. Lineage (NCBI taxonomy): Eukaryota > Metazoa > Arthropoda > Insecta > Hemiptera > Aphididae > Sitobion > Sitobion miscanthi. Next base: position 27,731,453 of record CM017805.1, on the reverse strand, counting down.
ATCTACAAACATAATCCTAAACTCAACAGGTTATGGGCCCAGACACATTATCTGGATAAACTTGGACTTCAAAGGAACTACTCTCTATACAAGTATTTTTGTTATTCTTCAAAGTTTATAAACAGAGAAAAGTCAAGATGGACGATTCAGTGAAAATAACAAAATTATCTAATGTTGAAAATTGGCCGTTATGGAAATTTCAAATGAAGGTAATTTTCAACTAATTTGAATTAACGTCAATAATAACAGGAGAGTGGAAAAAGCCTAGTTCTAAAATAACTAAGATAGAAAAAGAAACTGATGAAGAAGCAAGAGCTAGATGGCAAAGGTTAACTGTTGACTGGAATAGAGCTGACGGTAAGTGTCAAAAACTAATTGTAACTTCAGTGGACAATGGTCCATTACAAAATTTGATTAATTGCGAAAATGCGCGTGATATGTGGGAAAAACTTCTTGCTATTTATGAACAAAAATCAGAAGCAAGTATACATTTGCTTCAACAGAAATTTTTCAGTTATTCAATGGAGGCGACTGACGATATGTCGACTCATATTTCCAAAGTAGCAAATTTGGGAATGAAACTGAAGCAATCAGGGGAACCAGTAACGGACAATATGGTCATGACAAAAAATAATGACTTTACCTGATGTATATAATCATTTTTACAGTGCTTGGGACTCTATCCCAGCAGGTGATAAAACAATTATAATTTAACAAGTAGATTATTAATTGAAGAATCAAGGGTACAACAAAGAAACTTGACAGTGATGGAAAATAAAAAATCAATAGCGCTAACGGCAAATAATCCAAAGAGGGATTGGAAATCTGGAAATAAAATAAGGCTACCAGAAAACCAGGTAATTGTTATTTTTGTAAATTACCAGGGCATTGGAAAAGTCAATGCAGAAAATACTTGAGGAATCAAGAAAATAAGAAAACACACGGAGAAGAAGAAACAGTAAAGTAATGATGGCAGTGCATTTATTACTGGAACTATCAGTACAAACGATAATGAGGAAAGTTGGTTACTTGACTCAGGAGCATCCGATCATATGTGCGGTAAAATAAATTGGTTTATAACTACGTATTATTTAACGAACCAATTCAAGTAAGAATAGGCGACGGTTCAATTTTGTTAGCAAAAGGAAAAGGTAATATAAAAATATTATCATTTGCCAACAATAAATGGAATAATAATTATTTATTAGACGTACTGTATGTGGCGGAATTAAAATACAATTTATTCTCGTGTTGTACAGCGTTAGATAAAGGTTTAACACTTTTATCAGATAAAAATAAGTGTACTCTCAAGAAGAAACGGACAAATAGTCTGTACAGGTGAGCGACAAGGGAAACTATTTAAATTAGAGTTCAAAGTCATTACGGTCGATAAAGAAGAAACACAGGCAAATATTACTATCAAGGACACATTACAATTATGGCATGAAAGGTTGAGTCACCAAAATATAAAGTATGTTAATAATATATTAGAAAAACATAATATAAAAGTGCCAGATAACAAAAATCATTTTTTCTGTGATGCGTGCATAATTGGTAAACAACACAAACAAACGTTTGAGTCTAGTACTACGTACACCACAGCAGTAGGGGAAATAATACATGCAGACTTATGTGGACCAATGCAAACCAATTCTATGGGGGGTTCAAAATATTTTTGTTAATTAAAGACGATTATTCACATTACAGAATAGTACATTTTATAAAACATAAAGTGTGAAGTGAAAGATTTAATTGAAAATGTGATACATAAAATAAAAACTGATACTGGCTTTAAGGTCAAAGTATTGCGAACAGATAATGGCTTAGAATTCGTTAATAAAGACATAACTAGTTTTACAGAAATATGGGATAAATCAACAAACAACAGTTGCATACACACCGGAACAAAACGGGAAGATTGAACGAGATAACCGGACGATAGTAGAAGCCGCAAGGACTATGTTGGACAGATAAGTGATTTTGATGGAGAAGAAATAACTTGCAAGTTTCTTAGGAAAAGTATGAGTGGGTACTACGTATTTCCATTCATTATTGATGAGGCAACTGTTACAAAATTGATTTGTTGTGACTTAAATGTATTTACATATTATATCATTCAGAATTATGAGATTGTAAATTAAGAAATCACTAGACGTATAGTTACAATTTTCAATATATTTTATTATTGTACAATTCATTTCTGACACATTACATAAATCAGTATTGTTCATACTTGTAATACGTTTACGAAGAGATGAAGTGTTTCTATTGATAGCATTTGCAATTGATTTTTTTAAACTTTTATCATTTTCTTTATTAAAGATGATATTGTAAATATTAGTTACACAACTGTCAGAAACTGAGATATTTCCAAAATTTAAATTTGGATACTGGATAAAAACTCATTTTAAACCTTATAAATAATTTTTTTCTGTGTCTGAATTACAAATTTGTTCCCACTTTTATCTGCCCGAGTAAGACCTCTAGAACTTTTTGCTGTCTTGAGTTTACCCTCTTCGACTATTTTGTGTCGGAATTAACAACAATTCGTCGGCACTTTTTGCTGTCTGAGTTTACCCTCTTCGACTATTTCGTGTCGGAATTAACAACAATTCGTCGGTACTTTAAGCTGTCTGAGTTTATCCTCTTCGACAACTAAAATTATAACTAAAACTACAACTACAACTATACTTAAAACTACTTTTTTTTTGTTAACTACAACTACCACTAAAAATACTTTTTTTTTGTGTTTTTTTTTTTTACCTTTTTTGGGTTTTTTTTTTCAACTACAGCTAAAACTAAAACTACAATTTATTTTTATTTTCTATTAAAACTACAATTACCACTACAATTCTTACAATTACTGTTTTTTAAACTACAGCTAAAACTAAAAAAATCCACATAATGTTCAAATCACAAATAATGTTTAACTTATTGTAATAATATGAAATAGATTACATGAATCACGGATTTGAAAAAATATATCCGTTTTCTTCAGGATAACGTTCACGAATTTTGTGACCACACATGATGGAATAACAACTCTATTCCCTATAGTATAAAATAAACACAATAAACAATAAATTATTATTAACATTTTGTGCACACCGGAAAATTGGAATCCTATCACAACGTGAGACTCAAGTATATGCCTAAACGTATCCATTTACAGTTCAATGGTATGTTCGTACGATCTATATTAGTAATACTCGACCATAACAAATACTGAAAAAAACATTAATAGGAGAAAAAGTTGTATTTTCTAAACCACTAGGACGATTTACAATAATAAAAAATCTTACTTAATAAAACTCAAAATAACTGGAAACGTGATATAATATCAACAATTATCGAAGAAGCTGAAAAAGAAATTTCACCACAGCCGTTTGATGTACAAAAAGAATGTAATACCGACATCCCAAAAAATATTTATCGAACACCTCGCCATCCCTATGAAGAATTAAAATCAAAAAGATATTCAAGATTTACCCAAATATATAATATAACTAGGTAATGATAATTATAATAATTCAATCACGTATAATATATTATACATTTTTGTTTGTTGAAGTAATATATTTATTTTTGAGGTTTTTTTACACATTTATTTAGTTCTTATATTATTAATTATAATAACACATTCGTTAATACATTAAATAACGGAATATAATATTATAATATATACCTATTTAAATTTTATTAGTTTGTCTTTCCTGTGAACTAACCCGAAACAAATTCAACACAATAAAAATAATATGACCATATAAAGAAGTGTATAACCTGAGATAATATTAGTTATGTTATGTTAGTAAAATAATTATTCCTTCTTTAATTACAAATGGTATAATAAAGAACAATTAATGAAAATTATTTATAATAATTTCATAGATACACTTTTAACAAAAAAAATATACCTACAGGCTCACTTGGCACTGGTTATTTAAACAAATCACTTATATTTAATAGTTTTACAATAAAAAATTTAAAGACATGATTTTTATAAACTTTTTTTTCTAAACATTATGACATAATGAAATGATAACTCCTTTATTATTAGAAAATTGAATAAAAAAATCACTTAAATTTAATATTGTTTACAATTATTTCAGAAGGATCAGATACATCATGAGTAGGGCGCGGATTTCAATGCAATATGCATTTTTTTCCTAAATCCTTACGCAATGCTCAGTTTGGCAAAAATGCGTTTCAAGTGGTGTAAATTCATGTAATTCAAATTTTATTTTACATTTTGTCGTTTTTAACTTCTTCTTTAATGCATTTTTGGTCATTTTCGCTACTTTTAAGGTTATTATTTTCATATTTTTGAAAAATGTAGCATTTTTGGAGAGAAATAAAAAATTTCAAGTATTCAATATTTTTCTTTTACTAAATTATTGAAAACTACACTTTATCGTCTGTGTTATATATGAATTATGGTAAATGACAATAGTCGATGACGATAACAATAAAACGGATACGTGTGTATAGTGTACATAGTGGGCCTAGCCACACTATTAATAGTCCCGTCAGTAGACAGATTTTCCGTTCTTCAACGAAATACAGTTTTATACATATCGTTCTAATCAGCTATTTCTAGTATTCAAACGAAAACAGTCGTGTTTTACCGAGTCACTGTCGTGTGTTGTACTCCGTGCGTTTGGCGTTTGTAAATAGCAGTTTTATTTGTTTTGGTAGATACAATTAAGTCTTTTTCATCTTTTCAATATTATGCCTAAAGTTAAGCCATCATCATCACTTCGTTTACGTGCGTATATAAACGAATTTGGTGAGGATGTTTTTTCGACTGACGGAAAAATTTTGTTTTGCAAAATATGTAGTGTAAAAGTTGCGCCATAAAAAAAAATTTACGATTACCCAACATTTATCAAGAGATAAACATGTTAAAGGTTTGGAAATAAATAAAGCGAAAAATACAAAATATAAAACTCAAGCGTTTTTTACCGACACGTTAACTAATTCGTTCAATAAAGATTTATGTTTTGCCATGTTGTCATTAAATATTCCACTAGCTAAACTAAAACAATCAAATTTTCGGAATTTTTTGGAAAAATATATGAATCGGCAAATTCCTGAAGAGTCTACTATCCGAAAAAACTACGTGAGTACTTGTTATGATGAAACTCTTGCTTCTATTAGAGCATACGTAGAAAACAAAAAGATTTGGGTGAGCATAGATGAAATGACAGACGTCGAAAGCCGATATGTCGCTTATGTTATTGTTGGAACATTGGAAACTAATTGCCCTGGTAAAACATTTTTATTAGACTCTGCAGTTTTGGAAAAAGCAAATTTTAGTACAATATCAAAACTATTTGACAATTCTATGAGTATTTTGTGGCCTACTGGTATTAAACATGATAGTGTTTTATTATTATTAAGTGATGCAGCGCCATATATGGTTAAGGCTGCAAAAAGTATCAGTGCATTATATTCGAAAATGATCCACGTCACTTGCATAGCTCACGGATTGCATAGAATTGCTGAGGAAATTCGAAATAATTTTCCCGAAATTGATGCTCTCATATCAAATGTTAAAAAAATGTATCTCAAAGCTCCGTCTCGTGTACTTCTATTTAAGAGTATTGCACCCGAAATTCCGATGCCGCCAGAACCTATTTTAACTTGCTGGGGTACTTGGCTATCAGCAGCAAATTACTATTGTGAACATTTTCATGTGATTAAGGCAGTTGTAAACGAACTCAACAAAAACGACTCTACAGCTATTAAAAAGTTACAAGAGCTATTGGCTAAGCAAGAACTGGAGGCAAGTTTGGCATTCGTGAAAACCAATTACGGTAGTTTACCCACTTGCATTACACGTCTTGAAAAATGTGGACTTTCTTTAACTGATGCAATAAGTATAGTTGATGAAGCTGAAGTTTTTATTAATCAAAACAACAGTGGTCAAGGTAAAGAAATACAAAAAAAACTTGAAACTGTATTGAAAAAGAATAACGGATTTAAAGCTATTAAAAACATTAAGAACATTTTGGAGGGAAAAACTGTTTCACGAGATGAGGATACCGTTCCTGAAGATTTCACGTTTGATGATATGACCTACATGAAATTTGCACCAATCACCTCTGTAGATGTCGAAGAAGTTTTTCAATTTATAAACAAATATTAGCTGATAATCGGAGAACATTGACATTTGAACACATTAAACTGTATATTGTTGTGCAGTGCAACCATCACATACTATCTCGAGGTAAAATACTTAAATATTATAAAAAAGCAGATTTTTTTATAAACTTTGACTGTATACCTAATACTGTTTTTAATTTACTGGTTTAAAATTAATTTCAGTTTAATGTGACCATTAAAATACAAGAAACATAGAATCAAGAAACAGCTGTAAGCATTGATCAAAAAAAGTAAAACAACAATTTAAAGCATTTTTATTATTTTCATATTTTAAGTTCATATTTTTAGTACATTTTTTTTATGTCATTAATTAAAATTTAATAAAATAAAAAATTTTTGTGCATTTTTTACGTCATTTTTTACATTTATAGTACATTTTACGTCATTGATTGAATTTTTTAGGTCATAATTGCATTTTTTGGTTTTTTTTAGGGCATTAAAATCCGCGCCCTAATCATGAGTATTAACAAAAAAAATACCTACAAGTTTACTTTGCACTGGTAATTTAAACAAATCACTTGTACTTAATAATTTTACAACAGATAATTTAATCACATCATCACTATTCATTTTGTAAATTTTTTTTATCATAACTATATCATCATTTTCTAAAATAAAAAAACTGGTTTTTAATATTTAAAAATACTTTAAAATACATTTATTCATTGGATAGTTTTCAATTCTTACATTCGAGTGCTATTATTTTATTTTTTATTTCAGAAAGTGGATATTTACAACATTTCATTGACTTCATTAGAGTTTGAAGGTAATTTTCGTACTTGAATGCACTGAAATTGTTCAATGGACCATATAAACAAACAAAAAAAGGTAGATGAATTAAACGGGACCCGGACATTTTGGCGTGGCCATTTCGGCGTAAACCATTCTGGCGTATGACTATTTTGGCGTAAGACTATTTTGGCGTTAGGTTTTGGCGTAATAAAATATATATATAATATAACTACAAAAGCAGACTGATGTGACTGTATATCTGTCGTCTGTGCGTGTATGTTGAGGGTAATCAGTTGTCATACAATTTAATATTACTAATCAGGTAATCGATAATGGCTCAACTAAAGATCATTCGAGGTCGAGGTATATTCACCTAATCAGTTGTAATCGACAATGGCTCAAGTAAAGAGCATTCGCGGTCGAGAAATATACACCCACGATGGATATATGTACACATTGATGCATATAATTTTAATAAAACAAAACAATTTTGGAGATGCCGATACAAAAATGATTGTCCTTGTCGTTCATACGTCAACTGAAACGTCCAAGGTAAAAAATATTTTACTATTCAATAAATGTATGTATATATGTTTTAATTAATAGTTATTTAAATAAAATATGGAAAATATTATAGGTGTTAAAGATTCTAAATGATCATAACCATGATTCAGAGGCAGCTTTGATTGAAGCAAATGTGGCAATTACAAATATGAAACAACGAGCTAAAGACACTCTAGAACCGACGTCGAGCGTAATAAATGAATGTACCAGTGGGATTTCACAAGCGGCTAAGGTACATAATTATTTTTGGTTAGATAATCTACGTTCTACTGTATATCTATTGACATATTGACTATTGTATATACAGTATAGTGTACAATTTATGACCGTCAATTTGTCATAGTTGATTGGGTTCAATTGTATAATCGTTTAATCGGTTAATCGTTTAATGATAATATAAGGATAAGAATACGTCGCACCCGCATGTGTTATCTCCGTGGTTGCGACAAAAATAAGAAAATTTACAGATACTTTATGTTGCCTATTTCTATATTTTTAAGGGAGCGTTAGCAGCAGACGGAGCCATAAAAAAACAAATCAGGAGAATACGTCGTGAAATACAAGCAGCCCCGGATGCACCAAAAGACTTGATGACACTTGTGATACTAAGATTACAACAATCGCAACATGCTTAGTTTTTTTTCGCAGAAAAATCTAAGAAGCAAACTTTATTGTCGATAATTATATCACCTTCAACTTCACGAGAAGTACAAGCAAAATAGCCATTATAATTTTTAACATTCAATAAATAAGCCTTCGCTGGCGTGTCAGCTACAATATGAGCTACTTCGAAATTTATAAGTTTGTCGTTAATTTTAATACCTGATGTTATAATACTATTTAGCTCATTAATAAATGAGTGTAAGTACACATTTACATCACCGGGTTTGCCTTTAAAGCTGTGATAAATACCAACTAGAAATATTTTGTTTGAAAATATTGGTACATTGATGAATGATAGAAGAATAGGCCAAAACTGAGTTTTAGAGCTTTGAGAACTTTGGGAACTTGTACTTCTTAGAATTTTCAACATTTCATTAGCACACGCATGAGATGCATTAAACTGTACAGCCCATTTTCGAAGATTTTGCACAAGATCTTTGTTTTGGTCTTTGATCGAACTAGTTGCACACAGTATGTCTTCTATGGGCTGGGTGTTTTCAGAAAAATCCTAGCAAAATTAAAGTTAATACATTTTATATTATCAAAAAATTATTAGGTAGGTAGATAAAAATTTAAAAATTTAATTTTTTTATACTAACCATTTTCATATTTTATAATTAATTGTTCATTAACCCTTGTCCATCAGTTTATATTAATTATTTCGGAAATCTACCAATATTAAGTGAAAATTAATATATTCAACAAGCAAATTTGGAAGCTGATAAGTGATAACAATTAATGTATTTTTTACAAATAAGTACTTGGTACTTATTATTTTGAATTAATTTAATTTAAATAATGTTTACCTTCAATGTATGAATCATCACTACTTGAAGTAGCATGATGTTGTTTTCGTTTCTTATTATAAATTTGCTCATCATCTGTCGATTCTAGCACATGCTTCTTGTGCCAAGCTTTAGCAAATTGCCCTAAAGGATAACAATTGTATAAATTAAACTATTATTTATACACACTTATGCACAAATCAGGTTTGTCAAACGTTTAAAAATTATGATTTAATGACTTACACAACTTGTTTGAATTTATTAAATTCTAAATATTTGAAAATTGTATTTTTACCAAAGAACACACTTTGATGGAAGTGGATAATGTGCCCTGCACTTGAACATTATTTTAAGACACCCATTTACACGGTTTAAAAATTGGAATAGTGCTCTTATATTAAAAAATATAAATTATATAAATTGAAAAAACGATAATTTAAAATTATTTATATTATTAAGAAACTATAATAATAGATAAAACAATGATGCCAAGAGTAGGGAATTTTAGTGTTATAAGTATATAAAAACTAGTTTTGACAGTTGGTCATCACCAAGTTACTTATAAGTACCTACTTACAAAGTTACAACTGAATAATATTATTCAAAACCTTAAATATATTTATGAGTTAAGTATAAACTATAAAGTAATTTAAAAAAAGAAATGAATAAGATTTCAGTTCTTGAACACTAAGAATATTTTTTAATTGAATGGAATAATAGTTAGTTATAAAGAAGTATTTTGTCACTATACCTACTGAAAAATAGAGTTTTTCACATGCTATTTTCTCCATTTTTCAAGATTTAAAAGAGAAAATTGAATTAATAGAAATAAGTAGGTAGGTAACTTATTTAACTATAAAATAACGATATAATACTATCTAATACAAAGTTAAAATTATTTAAATATAATCTGTGTACAACATTACCATACATTTTGTTACCATCGAGTACTTTAATTTTGTACAGTGTCCATGAATCATCTGGGTCTTCAGCTAAC
>CM017805.1:27533062-27721447 GCA_008086715.1 Sitobion miscanthi | reverse complement strand
CATTTAATATTTACATAACAAGAAACATTGATGTAAAAAAGGAAAAAAAAATACTTCAAGCAAATTGTAAATAAAAATTAATTTAGTATCTCAATTGTTTTTGCTCTAATAATAATATTCCTAAGGCAACAACCAACAGTATTTATACATATATATATTTATATGTATAAATACATATATATATAAAGACAGCAATGATAAAAATAACAAATAACTATTTATATTGAAAATAAAAGAATAAAAAATATTTAATAATAAATTATATGAGAAATTGGATTGAATAATAGTTCTGCTTCATCTCTTATAAAATCTGAATACATTTTTTAGTATAAAAAAATGTATATATATATATATATACACATATATATATACATACATAGAAACATACATTCATTCACATACACATTTATACATATGATATACCAATAATAATAATAATAAGTGTGTATATATATATATATATTTATATCAAACTGTAAGCTTAATAGAATCCAAACACATGAAATTTAACAAACAGAAAAGAGATACAAAATATTTTGCTATGTAAAAAAGAAAAAGAACCTAATAGAAATTACCCGGGTCCGACGACGATGGCCGGAGATGACGCAGTATTATGTGTCGTCGGCGTCGGCACCGGTTGTGTATGTCATTTACCATCACGTGACGCTCGCCGTCGTCTCGCAACATTCTCCGGGTCCGCTACAAACAAAATTAAAATAGTGATGTTATTTATTTACAATCTTAATTTTTTAGTAATAATCTTATTGGTTGGAATAAAAGATTTATAGTACAATAACTTAATATTATCTATATTATATAAAATCAGATGGCACACTTCCTATTTAAGTCATGTAATTCATGAAAATTTAATTGTTTACAAATAACACAAATATAGCTTAAATATTTTGAAAATATCAAGTTTTTTACAGTTGTTCATTATTTGAAAATGGATCTTGTCAGAAATTAGTTTTTGGGTAAATATTTTAATTTATTTGTAATTTTTATTTGTACAGATCCAAAAGGAGATGAGACGCAAACAAAAAATTATTAAATAAACAAAAATCTTAGTAAAATTAATACAAACCCTAAAATCTAAACTTCGGTTGATATATATAATTACGTAATTTAAGTATAGTAATCAAATAAGATAAAGAACATTTGATTGTTTCACCATATCCATTGTAACAAAACATAATTTAACACTTTCAACGCCGCTGACGCGTATACGTGTCAACAGAGTTTATTCCAACGGGCCGGGGACACGGTAACGTCTAACGTATATACGCTATAATTAAATTGGATTTTTTATAAATAACCTCTGAAACTTAAATAGGCCATTGACAATGAAATCTAAATTTAAAGGTATGGGTGGTTTTAGTTTTTGATATTTCAGTCATTTCTGAAATAACGGGCGGCGTTGATTGTGTTAAATAGAGAAATAATAAGTCTTTTAATATTTTTACTGAGGCTATCACATTTTTTGAAAATGCAATTTCTGTTTCTAGTTTAACATCCAATAAAAATTAGCTAACAATTATTGGAATTGAAAATTCAACTAATACTACATTAAAAGCTAACACAAGATTGGTTCTGCTGAACCCAAATTTGGTATTGTGGCAGGGGTAAAAAGAAACAAATACTGACTCTTCTTAATTTTTAAATTATACCAGACAAAATAATAATTATTTAAAACAGCGTAAGGGTATTTAAAGATTTTGTCACTCACTAACACGATTCTGGAACTTAATAATAATAGATAATGAATTCAATAAACGAAATTCTTACTTACTATTAGGCAACGTGCTCCTCGTTTTCCTTCTTGTAGTCTGTTTATCACCTTCAGCAGTCATCATTTCTGACGAAGGCGATGTTATTGTAACAGTTTGCTTGGAAGCACTTGCGGCCCTGGTGTTAATAGTAACAGCTGCTGATTGAGGTCTGAGAGGTGTTTTATCAAGTTTAGTAGGTGTAGAAATTGTGTTCTTCTCCTTTTTTTCAATTGTTTTACTAGTTGCAGACCTATCACAAGACTTGCCAGCACACGTTCTGTTAGGTGGATGTGTGTTACGATTAGAACGACGCGTGGGTGATGGTAAGCTTGGTTGAGATGGAGCTCCCGAAGTGACTTGTACAGATACTCGCGTATTTGTTCTATCAGTAAAAAAAAATGTTATTCAATGAAACATTATTTATAAATTATATGCTTAGTACCTATGAGAACGCGTGCTTCTTGTAGTAACTGCTGATTTTTTGGCTGCTTCTGTATCAGATGGTATATCTATCAAAAGTTGTTCTAATAGAGATTTATTTTCTGAGACATTCAAAGGCACCATGTCCGATTTTCCAATTATATCATTTTCAATATCTTTAAAAATTAAAATAATAATATATATTATTTATAAATAAATAAAAACCAAAATAAACATCTAAAATACATATTTCTAACGAAAGGAAAACATTAAAAAAAATCTGCTCAAATAGTGTTTTTCTGCGTGTGATTATAGTCCATAAAAATTTTTACTTACTTGGTTTTTTTGCTACAGGGGCATCACAATCAGTCTTACTGTCTTCAGAATCCATACGCTTCCTTTTCTTTAGTTTGACAGAGGGTAAATCTCCATCAGTCTCTGAAGAAGAAACAAGGTGTGGTTCTGTTTGATCTAGAATATCTTCAATATCCAATTTAGGCGAAACAGGAGGAGAATCGTCTCTAATTTTTTCTGGATTAGAATATGTATATAAAGCTGGTGTTACACGAAATGGCTGAATATCATCTAAATCAGGAGAATCTGCTGTACTCTGTTGGTCTATAGATTCCACAGGTATTTTAGTTTCTTCTTGTTTCAATGGAACAGCTGGTTTCTGAACAGTTGTTTGATCATCTTTTCGACAAGGACTTTCTCCTTGGTTAGGACTTTTCTCTGATAAAGCATCCATAGACTCAATACCTGAATCTTCTCCTTGAGTGTTACCATGGCCAGCAGGACTTTCACTTCCGTTCATGTTTTTAGTTTCAGTTTGAACACGCTCACATTTAATATCTTCAATTGTAGGGGTTTCTATTCTCATAACATTTCTTATTTGTGGTACAGTATCTTCAAGTAACCTTTGTTTTAAATTTTTTTCGGATACATCAATATCTGTCATAGGCAGTGTTAGATGTTCATCACGTTTTTCTATTTGAACGCATCCAACAGTGACACAATTAGGTTTATCAACATCAAATTTTTGAATAAAATGATCGTTGCGTTTTGCAGTCAATTGAAATTCTTTCCGTTTAACTCCACTTTCAAGTTTAGAATTTCTACTGTCTTTACTTTTAGAGTTAGTCACTTTTCGACTGACCACAGTCAATGGTTTTTTATTCATATCTTTGTGAAATGTATTAGGTCCCTGTGTTTTTTGACCAGGTAAAAGGTGGTTAGAAAAGTGGCTAGATGGTAGATATGTATCATTTGACTGACCACTAAGAGATCTGTTCAATTTTGCCATAGAAGAATTTAATGAATGCGTACCTAAACAAATTAAATACAGAATTAGTAATTACTAATAACTAAACAATTATTAATTTTAATTTAGTAAATTTAAGTTACCTATAAATGGTATGTCGACACTAGTTCGTCTTTGATTATTTGATTGCGATCCACTAGGTTGAGTTACAGTATCCAGTCCATTGTTCAAAGCCCGTTGTTTTTCATGAAAATTGTTTCTATTTCCAAAAGTAGCAGCAGCAATCATTCTCGCTTCTTTCACTGCCGACGATTTTACAACATTTTTAAACAGCGAAACTGCACTACTCTTATTAATTTTTGTTTTAGAATGGGTTCTTTCAACAATTCTGTGCAAGTTAGGACTGTCTACAGATCCCGTTCTTTCCCTTGGTAAACATTTCTTTTTTGACTCTCTTTTTTTAACTTTATTGAAGCTCAAGCTCATTTTGTTATGTTTATCACTAGGCATGGACCTTAAAATTGACGCCACTTCAGCTTCAGTCGGATATATCCTTCCAGGAGGTAGAACAGGATTGTAACTACTGGTGGGCTCAGTAGAATCAACTGATGAAGATACAGGCTCTACACTTTCTTCAATTCTTTTTAGTTTTACTCTAGAATCATCTTCTTCAATATTTTCTAGCTTTATTTGTTTTGAACAAATTTTTAACAAGTCCTGGTTTGAACTTTTGGTTTTTAAGTGGTTGACGCTAGTTTTTACTTTACACCCTGTTGATTTCTTACTTTCATCGTCAGAGTCTTTCCATTTCTTCTCCTTTCTTGAACCAATGACCACAGTAGCATTTCTTCCTCTTAACGAAATATGTAAAGGTGGTACACGAAGTCCTTCAGCAGATGACCCAGCTAAGGGTGTTGACGGATTGCCAAAGTGCCTTTTATCTACTTTACATAAAGGAGAACTACCAAATGAAACATCAACTTTATATGGTTCTTTCTTTTCAGTCAACTTCTTCAACCGCAACTTTATTTTTTCAGCAGGAGCAGGTAATGGACTTGATCGATGACGAGAGGATGCTTCACTATTAGTTGATCTTACAGTGGCTTCAGAATCAGATTGATCAGTAGTAGTATCATTACGACGAGAGGTAGGTGAACCAGTATCTTCATCATCCGAAAATACAGAATTGGACCTATCATTTGTTATCGGAGAAGAAAAATTATAAAAACTATCATCTGCTATTGGCAAATTTTTTATTTTTTCTTCTGTATCACTTTCCGAACTACTATCGCTAGACATAGGTTCCATATCTCCAGTCAACGGATTTATAAGAAACTGCCGCTGTTTACCAGAAGAAGTTAAAGGTGGAGATTTTATCGGTTGACTAGATACCACACTTTTTTGAATTTCCTGACATGTATTTTCTGAAGTTTGCTGAGGAATCAATCTTTGTTGTAAGCTGATTTCATTAGATAATATATCAGGTTTTTTATTTACAGTAATAGTTTGCGCCTGATTATGATTATGAGTACCCTGTATAAGATTATTAAAATTTTGTTGGGACGTTTCATTATATGTACAAGGGGTTTGAGAAACATTCGTTATCTGATTATTAGGTACAGGATGGAATGAATTATTGGAAGTGATATTTTGGGATTGACTTGAAACCGATGGACCTTTTTGCATCAGAGCAGAATCATGGCTGCTAACAGTTGTCAATTGAGTAGACATCAAATCTGTCCTTTGTTGCAATATGGCATTGGTCTGAATTGGTTTATGTGACCCTGCTGGGCTATACTGTGTTTGTAACCTAATTTGAGGCTGAATGAATTGTTGAGTAATATTCGGCTTAGCCATCAGATGATTTGAACCTTGCCTCATTTGATTGATATAACCTTGGTTGAGTTTTAATTGATTGGTAGTGATAGTGACATTTTGGGGAACAGTTTGTAAACGGTTTTGGGTAATTGGTGAGCTTGACAAGAAGGCATGCCTAACAGCATAAGAAGTTTGTACATTTGGTGAGCCAACAATCTTCTGGGTTTGTGAGAGCTCTTGGGAAGGCACATTGTGTTTGTTGACCAACCTAGCAGTTGGTCCATTAGGAGATCCAATGGAATCTACTCGATTCTGAGCACTGTTGGTAACTGAATCTGGTAGCTTCTGTAGCCTTTGGACAACTTGAACATCCGAAGCAACATTAGCAAACGCAGATTGGGTAAACTCTGAACCAGAAAACCCATCTTGATTTTTCACCACATTTGGAGAAGGTATTAAAGGTTTCTTATGTTTGTCCATTGGTGGAGGCATTTTTCCAGCACCTTCATTTTGCAACAAATTAACCAACAATGGACTTGAGTGCACTGATGCATTTGCATCCCCCGATCTTTGGGTTTTATACACTCCGTTTTGAGATCCTGGATAAGGTGGTGGAGGTGGAGGTCCTGTGTGCATTGACTCTCGGTTGTGTATGGTCTGAGCAGCTTGGTTCATGCTTACAAACGGCCATATGTGGGGTCTTGGGGATGGTTCTGCCGTGGAGGGCAAAGGTGGTATCGGAGGCAATGGGGTAGAATCGACAGCCACTACGTTGGGGCTTTTGAACTGGGGTGTCGATAATTGAGGCGATGGAGACTGCAGAGCAGGAGATGTTGCGGAAGCCATAGCTTTGATCAATGAATTCACAGCAACACTTTCTTCTGAAGCAGTTGGCTGATTGGTGTTTGATGGGCCGGCTGATGTTCTTAACACTAATTCTTGGCTTTCCCCACCAAACCGATTGCCTCCAAGTCTTAAAGATATCATCTTAACACAAACATTTCATAGAATAATATATTTAATATAAAATACTTTATGATTAACAAACCTGATCGCCTTCGACTTGGACAGACAAAATTCCGAGCCTGGAAAGAGCTGCATCCCCTTGTTGTGCCAACTGCTGAAGCTTTGTAGCAGCTTCCCGTGGCACAGTAATAGTTACCCTTACAGAATTCCATGGCTCAAGTTTGTTTACATAAATCCCTTTCTCTTCAGCCGAACCTAAAAAAATTGATTAACAAAAATGAAAATTAGTCAATTTTAGAAAATAAAATAATTTTTATTATGTTCGACTATTATTTATTTCAAGTAAGTACCATTCATGTCTAGTCTACATTGCATGCTATGGGTTTTTTAAAATAATCTACAGGTGCTTGTATAGTTCCTAATAAAAAAAGAAACAAAAAGAAAAAGAAAAATATTAAACTTAATGTAATCATTAACATTTTAAAATACAACAAATATAAATTTACCTTGAAATAGAAGTTCGTTTAGATCTTTAACAATCTTATCAAACTGTTGGTTAAATTGAGGGTCATTCAGGTCCCCTTCGCATGTAACAATGGTTGTAACCAACTGAGTAGCACCATCGCTATTTGCGGCCATTTCACTGAAATTATAATATCATACATACAATACAAATTTAACCAGATTTAAACTATATGAACATACCATAACAAGATCTTCCATTTTCTTACAAATTGGGTTTAAATCCAACTATTTGTTTACCCTAAAACACACAAACACAAAACAATTAACAAATGAAAGGAGACAAAATTATTTTAAGTGGATGTTTTATTGGTTAGGTTAGGTAGGTATGAAAATTTAAATTCCAAACTGAAAAAAAAAAAAAGGTATGAAAATTTAAGGTCGAAAAAATTGTATTTTAAGGTAATTTAATAATTTTTGTAATTAAATTAACCACAAAAAATGCTATTACTTAATTATTAGATAATTTGAATGTCACTATTACGATGATATGATAACCGCATGTGTTGTCTCCGTCTTACAAGTGCATAACATACCAAATTTTACGCTCAGCAGAACACGTGTAACCTCTTATAAAATCTTAAGGTAAGATTATTATCTTTTTAATATATTTTAATTTTAAAGCGAATTATGAATATTTTAAAATCGTTAATTGTTTGAACATCTCAAAAACCTCATAACTCGCTTTAAAATTAAAATATAATAAAAAACCCATGGGATTGCCTGGATAATAATCTTACCTTTAAATTTCAAAAGAGGTCAATTCACTCCAATTTTTAAATTAACGGAGCTACACGTGTTTTGCTATGTTATGCACTTTTAAGACGGAAACAACACATGCGGGTACACATCCTACTATATATCTTTAAACAAAGAAAAACTAATGTGATACGTATTAACAGTGAATTCTATGAAAATTTAAAAATCAGGGAACTTGCTCTCTAAGTGGTAGGTATTGAGAGGACCTTGTAATTGTAAATATGTAGGCATTGTAATTAATAATTATAATAACACCTCTAATTATTAGGTACTGTAGGTATACAAATTATTTTTAATAAGTAGGTACATACTTAGATGAAAATAAAACCAAATACCAATTGGTATATTGGTATAAGTTCCTACAATAATAATCCTCTATTAAAATACTGTAGGTATGATAAAATTGTATATGACAGTAATAATTTAGTTTTTTTTAGGATTCAGTGACAAAAATGAATTTTGTTATAAGTTATTTATATTTGCATAAGCATTAATATAATAATAGTTAACTCGATAAGGTACTTTAAATAAAAATAAAAATAAAGTTAGATTTAATAGGTAGGTACACACAAAAGGTAGATAGGCACATACAATTATAAAATTGTTTGTAAGACATAAAAAAATAGTTAGTTTAATATTATCTAATTTTGACCTCCTGATGTAGGTATCACTAAGAATGTTATTATTTATTGAGATTAAAATAAGTTCATGTTTATTATTTTATACTTAAAAGTAAGTTTTTCAGTAATAAATTCTATGAATAGGTTTCATTAAGGCTGATTTTCTTGATGAGTAACTCAGTTCAAAGTTTGCTTATTACAATAATAACTATCCAAATTCAGCATGAATCAGCTACAATATATATACATTTATCTCGACATTTACCAACAAACAGGAATAGATGATCCACATGTATTCAAGCTGTATCTAGTCAATCTAAATCTAAGATTTCTAAACTGTCAAGTCAAACTATATATTTCATTGCAGTTAGGAATCATCTTTAACCGATGTTAGTTGCACTATGGTCAAAAAATCCACACTTTTTTACCGAATTATAAAAATATAATTTACCTTTTAAAAATAAAAAAGTTGTAAAAATTATATGAAATAATTAATTGTTTTGATAAAATAAATAAAAATAAATGAAAAATGAAACGTGGTTGAAAAGAACGCGATACGACTAACATCGGGTTACAAAAGCCTGAAGCACTGGATACAAAAAAAATTTTTTTGGTTTAAAAAGTAAAATCCATTTAACACGTTGACAGCCATGAAGCCGCCAGCGGCTACAAGAATATGTACCATTGGTAAACCAAGCAAATTTTTCAGTGTCATTACAAATTTGTATATAAACTATTGAATTGGAAAAAAAAAATATTAAAAATATGTTTATTACATCAAAAAAATTGTAATTATTCCTGCTATGCCACGGCGCATTTTTAAGTTCATTATTGTAGCACCATGGATAATATAATCTAAATTCATTAACGACAACCCGCAGCCATATGGTCTCTTAAGAATGATATGGTGCAGCAGCAAGCGGCCTAAAATTTATCAATACCTATTTATTTTAATGCGACCGCCGGCGGCTACATAGCGGTCAACGTGATTAGAAAAATATGGTCAATGTCATGTTTTTATTTATATTGTTCAAAGAGTAATGGGGAATTTATAAAGCATTGTGAACTAAGACTTTGTTGAGGTACCTACACTGCTTAATTCTCTATTATATACAAAGGCTCCAAAACGATAACCAATAGAATTTTAAAATTATATTTTTGACAATAGTCAATGCATATTGTAATTACCTAATTACAATTGTTATAAATGTCAAGATAAATGTTTAGTTTTTTTAAATATATAAAATGATATGAATCATGTTCATTTTATAATCAATAAGTACGCATTACTTTATTGATTGTTAAAGTTTTGATATTATGGATAATACTATTATAATAGTAGTTAAAGGTAACTTATAAGGAGGTAAAAAAGTAATTGTTTTAAGTATTCTCTAAAAAGAATAATTTAAATAAAATTGCTATGAACTGGTATCCTGCTATCTAGGTATATTATAATACTAATAATATGAGAATGAACTTAGAATCACACTACAACCAATTATAACAGAGGCAGGCAATTTTTATTACGATCTAAGTGCTAAAACACATCTAATAGAAATACATTACGACTTGGTACTAAGTGATAGGTTATGGGAGTAGTCAAACATCTGAGAAATCATTTCTAAGAAAAGAGTCAATTGTGTGAAGAGACAGGTAGAAAAATATTAGTATCCGCATGGAATTACAACGAATAATCAAAGTTGACAAACCTCAAAACAATGAATTATTATAATACAACGGTCTTATTAATGTAATGTTAATATTAGAAAAACTAAGCAGTATTTTTATCTAATATGCAGCTACCCCTGACGCACACTTATATTCGAGCATAGGCCATGGACATTTCCAAGAATCTTGTAACGGACGTCCACCCATGAAAACAATACTCTTATCATATATTCAGACTTGATCTGACAGAGCCAGAATAAGCAAATTTACGCCAGACATACTTAAGAATTATTATTTTGAACTTAAACAAGTCAAATCGATTATTTTCTAAACACTTTAATTTATTTACTGATGTGAATATTCTAATACATCATGGCACAATAACAGATTAATATAGGTACGTGTTTATTTTAAACATTTTAAATATACAAATTTAATAAACATGCAGTCTACGCAAATTAATTACAAATTACACTACATCCTATTCCTATGAACGTACCTGTACGTGGGAGAACACTACCAAATTGTTACCCCAATAAATAATTGTTTCTCAAAATCAGTTATATTTATTGAGTTGTAATTATTATTGAAATTGATTTGTACATGAAAATGGATAAAAAAAAATTGACAGAATACCATTAGATGGGATGTAGAATCAAAAGTTAGATTCTTATCATTATTAAGATAATTCAAGTTATGATCCTGATTTTGTGTTTAAAACCACATACAAAGTGTTAAATGATAAATAAGGTATTTAATTGTAGGTATCTACCTATATCTATTATCTTAAAACTATGATCCCAGACTTGTTTTCACAAGAAGCATATCAAAATTGACAAAAATAAATAAGCCAGTGAGCACGACACTCACACGTGACAAACAGTGGTTTAGGTGACATTGCAACCAATGAAGTATAAAACAATTATTGGGTTTATAAGAGAAAAACATTAAATATTATTTTAAAAGGTACTTCAGTTAAAATACAAAATCGTACTACCAGTGTTCAATTTAAAATTTTTATCTTTTAAAGAACCGCGATAACCACGGTAAAATCTGTGCTCCGAAGATTAATTAACCTTTGTAGAGCTATGGTCTTTCTTAGTTCATGCCAGATATACAATCTTATACACTTTACTTACCAACTAAGACATCATGTGTTCATGAAATGGGTTTAGATCTCAAATGCAGATGATTATATTTTCAACTAATTTATACTCAATCTACAAACGCGACGAAATCGGTAACGAGATGAAAAAATAAATTGTCCAAAAAATGACGCGACACCAGTAAAGTAGTGTTGGGCTGACTACGTTTAGGATTGACACCCGCTGGGCGCGTGTCGACCACAATCGTCTCGGAACACAACTACACAAGACAACAACAACAAATAACCCGCAATAAAAAAATCGTTTTGGTCCGTGGGCACGATAAACATTTCCAAATTCGATCAGTGTCTCGTCAAAACTCGAAAAAAAAATGTTCAACCCCTCCCCTCCCGCTAAGGAACGTGGCCCCGACACTGTGTGCGACCATCACAATAATAATAATAATAATAATAATAACACGGCTACGGCAGGCGGGCGGCCGGGGGCCCCTCGTCGAGTGGCCAAGGTGGTTCCGTCGGCCACTCGGCCACGGGAAAGGAAATATCGAGTCCGTTGGGCGAGCGGACTACGCTGTCGTCCGACGGACCCGACCACCATTTTGTGATGGCCAAGGGAGCGGCGGCGGTGGTAAACCCGCCGCAACGGCCGAGTCGAAACGCCCGGCCGCCGCCGCCGCCGCCATCAAAAACCCTACACAAAGCTCGGCGTTAACCGATCTGTTACGTACATGTTGTTCCTGGCGGCCGGAGTGTAATCCAACGAACGTTGTTGCTGTACATCGGACACTTTTCGCGCACACACACACACACACACACTCACAAAGTCGCAATAATAATATTAATATCGCGTTCTACGCACACACACTCACGCACACACACACACGCACACGGGAGAAACACCGCCGATGCGTTCACGGCGAAGACGTTTGAGTTTCGGCGGATTGGCGATTCACAAACCGTACGTACGCGACGACGATCACCAACACTGCGGTTATCCGTGCGGGGCGACAACGAAGACGACGACGACGAACTTTCGCGAGTCTGGGGGTTTATTATCGTGTTAAATCGCGAAACGCTACGGGACTACGGAACAATAACAAGAGCGGCCATTTGCAATGCACATCACTGGCCGTCGCAGTGTGACCAACGTGTCCGCGCGCTAAATATCCCGCCGATGGCGGTGTGCTACGCCGCCACCGCCGATGATCCCGTCGGCCGACCGACGTCGAGCGCGCCAAAAATTCAGGCATTCGGGGCAGACGGATTCCGGCGCTGGGGAGGTGCTAGTTTGGCCCTTAATCAAGTTTCGGGCTTCTCGGAAAATTTGACCGAACGACCCGGCGGTGGCCCCGGACCAGTTGGTCGCACTGCACGCGGTGCCGAGTTGATGCAAATCACGCGAATTCGAATAATAAAATATGCCGTTTATGTCGCTATCGGTCACCCCGCCACAAGCACGGAACAATGCAATAAGCGAATAAATTATTATTTACCGAACGAGTCGTCGACAGAACCGCGAAAAAGACGATTTCTGTGGAGGACCTTCCCGTTGCAGATATCCCGCCAAGTAACGACTTTTAACCCTACGACGGTCTTGTCACCAGCTCCGAATGAGTTGGCGCACCTGACGTTATCGCTAATACACCCTCCCGAAAATCACAAAATATTATAAAATCACGAATTTAATAAACGTTGATAGAATAGATAACGACTAACGAGTCGATGACTCCAAAAGGACCAAAATCAAAATAAACGAACGATTTTCAGATGGTTCTGAAAATCTGAATAGTGAAACTCATTATTTAATGTTTAAGTAATCAGGCTTCGCCAAATTCCCGAATCAATCTTCCGCCATACAATAAAAATAAACGAGATTGTTTCTAGTTAGTTTTAATTTGTGTACTATCATTTGTCTCGTCATACTCACTCAGTCAAAACATATCTTTACTTGGATTTGTAAAATAACAGTGACAATTTGGAAATTTTATTTTTTGAATTAAAAAAAATAATATTTTCAAGTGTACGATATGCAAATGGTTTTCTCAATGCAGGGTACCAAAGTTTTATTATACTGTTAGCTTATAATATTGAAGTACTATGCTTTCAGTGATTCATTTTTGATACAGTTTAACTATGACCCCATGGTTTTTATACAAACACAATATGTAAATAGTAGAATACAATCAGTAGCACATAAAAATTAATTATATTTTATCAATACAAAAGTGTATTCATTGACTTTTCTGATCAAATAAATTTACATAGAACAACTAGTTAGTTACATTATGACATAGGTTATTTTAATCATCGGCAGGGCAAGATGAGAAGAGTCCTAATTTCCTCATTCTTTCAAAGTCCTTTTCTGCATCATAGTGTCTATAAAACAAAAGATTATAAGTGTTAAATACTATTCACACTAAACAGATAAATAAATTACTTGTAAAATTCTGCGTAAGCCTTCTTACGAGGTTCACCGATGCCATATTTGTATGCCACACCAACTCCAATGGATAGTACAACACTAAAC
Organism: Sitobion miscanthi; assembly: GCA_008086715.1. Lineage (NCBI taxonomy): Eukaryota > Metazoa > Arthropoda > Insecta > Hemiptera > Aphididae > Sitobion > Sitobion miscanthi. The sequence goes on along the minus strand of CM017805.1, from coordinate 27,708,012 downwards.
ACAAGGTGGAACTTGGTTTTCTTATCGTAAAGTCCACGTAATTGTGGTTTTGCTAATTTTTGTACCACAGCTCCGGCAGACATGGTTCTAAAATAGAATTTGATGTAAAATTAATATTAATATAACAATTATATCATAAATTTTATATGAACATTATTACTGCAAACATGTTGTCCTTTATTTGTGAGGTAAAATTGTAATGACCCTACCTACAAGTTTATCCATAAATGCCAAAATATATGATTATTTTAAAGGCGTACTATATTATTATGCAATCTTAAATAATAAAAGTTGATATGGTATATTCTGGTTTTAACTCTAAGTAAATTGTAAATTCTAGATATATTTTGAAGCGATTTTTTCATAATGCATACTCGGATGATAATACATCATAAAAACCAGACAAAAGTGGTAACCAAATTTTTGTTTCCGGCGTGCTTAGGTTACATTATTGTATTGATAATAGTTTTATTCTCAATCATATATATTTTCACACCATACAATGGTCAATCCCAAACAATTTATCTCCAGTTTAAGATCATATTTTGAACAACTTTAACGAAATACAACTTGCACTATACGAAAAACTATTATACAATAGAAAACATTTTTCATAAAAGGGAATAGTTCCTAATTTTCTACCAATCAATAAATTGTTATTCGAATATCCAAAAATTCTAACTAAGTTGAACTTTTAGTTAATTTTCAGAAATTGACCTTCACATTATCAACTTCAGTTTACGGACATTATCCAAAATAACTAACTTTGATGTCTATAAAAATTACTAAATAATATTTACCTGTTTGGTGAATGGATAGTTATCGGAAAAAATATTTAACTTACCCAGGAAGGAAATAATTCACGAGCACGAGACAAATCAAAATTTCAACCGAAGTAATACCAAATAATTTCGGTAGGTATTAGGTGTTTCAATGTTTGGTAAAAAATTACTTCGATGTATTAAACATCTGTTTTAGTCGTTATCTGCATTGACTTAAATGTCATGGAAGAATAAAATGTTGGTTACTATCACGGATATCGATAATATACAGCTGGTGTAAATCACGAATTAAGCTAGTCAGGACTCAGGTACTCGGGTGTGAAAAATAATATTAAAATCATAATTCATAATAAGCAGTATAATATTTTGATCGATTGATCCTATTTTAATTGGTACACTACTACACTAGAAAATTCCCTATTTCCGAACATCAGACACAGTCATGACTCATGATATAGGTAATGAGACTGTTGTCCGTCTTTTGGATGACATCGTATCGTATCGTTTATACGTTTGTTTTCGAATTTTATCTATTTTGCACCTAATATTTTCGCCTTCCTCGTGGAATGTACATTGTCCACTTAAGTAGGGGGGGGGCATCGAACAAATAATATGACTGAAGGGGGTGGATAAACAGATTTTCAAAACTCTGTGAACATAGGCATCCAACTATTTGGAAATTAATTAGAAAAATAAAAATGGAAACGTCAGCAGATGAAGCAAAATTAGCTTTAGATGTAGAGATGCTGTACGAGATTCGAGAACTATAAAAAAATCAGGGCAAACTCGGACCGTAGAAAAACGTCCACAAAATGTATGTATACAAATACAAGCGGGCAATATCGGTATTAGATTTTTTAATAGCCGTAAGTCATAACATAAGAAAGAGGTGTACCTAATAAAAATATTACATTTTTATTGCATTATTATCATAATTATATAGGTACTATAATTATTGTATTTATTATTGTATTTAATTTTATTATTTTAGACTTGTATTAAATTAAATTTTATTATATTTTAATACTGAATATGTGATTTAAGTAAGTAGGTAATTAACGATAAATTATACCTACATTTTTTATGTAACTTAAATGTATTTTTCAATACAGTTTTAACATATTCAATTATTCAATTTTCATTTTTTTTAGCGAGACTTTTTGCCGAGATTTGTTTAGGATAAACTTAGGACAACTCACTACAAATATGATAAATAAGACCCCCTTCATAATTTATTTTTCAATATTTATGATCTTGTATAACCGTAAATTATAATTTTAATGATCAAATAGTGCATATTGAAAAATGGGTAGGTACATCACAAAATCATTTGGCCGCTATGGCGCTATTGCCTATTGCTCATTGGGTTTACATAACAATTAACTACTATCCTTCCAAATAAATAATATATGCATTTGATCGATGTGGGCCTCTCTGTCTAAGTGACGACCATTATGGGTTTATTTATCCCAGGCGATAATGGTCTTATGAGATTCTACTCTATAAAGGACTATCATGATTAATTTTACTACTTTTTTGCACTTGAGGACGTGTGACTTTGATCAGTCAAATCTAAGTATCGGATTCTTATTTCAGTATTTTAGCTGGATACTGATGTACAGCGTACTGTTAATTACTTACTATCTATAAGTGTACGTTTAAAACCACTCAGTATGCGGATATACCCAATAAAACCGGGTTAAGTTATAACTTATATTGTTCATTTGTCGTTCGGTCAAACTAACTTTGCGATAGACTCGCCTTTAACCGGGACACTAAGAGCTGTTAGGCGTTTAAAAAAATAAATGTTGAACTCATTTGTTGAAATATAATAACTAAAAACAATATGTCAGTTATTTATAAAACATTTAAAATATTTAAATAGGTAATATATTTATATATAACCATATAAGAACTAAGTAGGTATATTAGTATGTTTATTGTATTTAATTGGAAAAATAAAGTCACAACTCATAATAATAACATTATACGTATATAATACCATGTTAATCATAAATAAATATTGTTTATAAATTACTCGGTATAAAATACAGTGATCAATGATATTATTGCTTGTATATTAGTAAAATAGATATTACATACATATATATCATCAAACACAACATATAATTTATATAATATTATGTAGAATTAAGCAAACTTATAGGATTTAAAATGTATGGCAATAATGTTTTATGTAAAACACATAATAAATAAAACATCATTGCCCATAAGTACTAACTAACCCATGATATTAAATGCGGTGGCACCGAACTCACAAAAATATTTTGATTTTGAAACCAATAGAATATTATTGACTCAGAAAACAATCAGGTATAATTTTATAGATATACACCGCTTACCTAAATCCGTGTATATATCGTGTCACTGCATACATCTGCATAATACCCATATACTTACATTTTAATATTTTTTATTTAATTTTATTAAACCATAATTTCTATATTATTGAGACTGGTTTAGATTTATACTATGGTGCTGCAGCCGGCAGACGTTCAATGGATTATGGTATTGCGAATAATGTACAGAATCAATCTAAGTCTATTATGAGGCGCCTCGGTTACCAGGTAGTAAACGTTTTTAATACGATCGGTGGCGTTAGTAATGAAACTGGTTGCCGTCGAACGGTCCGGACTGTTGTTGTTCGTACTGCGGTTCGGCGTTGTTGGTGGCTGCGGCGGTGGCGGCAGCAGGAGCGGCAGGGGCAGCTGCAGCGTCCCGTTGCTGGGGAAATGGGGCGTCCCGTTGCTGAAAATATGGAGCGGCTGCGGTGTCCCGTTGCTGGAGAAACGGCGGCGGTCTGTTGTACGCATGGGCTCTGAAGTGCGGCGACGAGTAGTACGGCGGTAAACCTCCGGCAGGGGCGGGCTGTCTGAAAAACTGCGACTGATCAGCCGGTTGCGGCGGATACAACGGTGAGCGGTACGCGTCCACGACGATCGCCTGTTGTTCGTAAAGCGATTGCTGTGCGGCTGGATAGTACGGCGGCGGCGCTGTGGCGTACTGTGGCCCGGCGGGGTAGTAGGGGGCGTAGTTGTACGGTGGTGGTGGTGCCCCGTCCACGGCGTATTGTGGTTCGTACGGCAGCGGCAGCGGCCGGTACGGGTTTCCGCTCGGCACTAGCACAGGGCCGCCCGGCTGCAGATAAGGGCCGACTGGTTGGTAAGGGCCGACTGCAGGTTGGTAAGGGTACGGGTACGGGTATGGATATCCGGGACCGGCCACGCCGCCTATGGGCACGTAGTCCTGTGCGTCCGAATAGTTTTCCGGTTTGTCTTTTCGCGTGCCCGTCGGCGAGCCTGCAGTGGTACAAGGTTCTTAAAATAATGGAAAATAACGCCATTTGAATGATTTTTCAATGGTAAGCTTTTTAAGTAAAATAAATAATGATTAAAACATACTCATGCACAAGTACACAACGATTTATTTGTTTGGTTTATGTAAAACTATTATGACTTATTTTGTATTGTACTTAATAATTAATATAATATCAATATTATGGACTATGGTATTCGTTGAGATCATTAAGTAGGTAAGCTATACCTACGGGCTACGAGCCATTTTTGGTTAAGTATGCTACTTACAGTTTTCTTTTATACTAATAGGCAATAGGCTACAAGTATATTGAATATTGACAAAATGAATAACTGATTATGACTACCTATAGTTATTATGATTTTATAGTTAAGTGCCTGCCTACTATCAGCTGTATGTTTGGAACAATATTTATAAATAATTATAATATCGTAAATTTTGATTATCGTGCCAATTGGTTGTGAATGGCTGCCACAGACTAAGATATATATCCATATATATGTATACCTATGTATATCTTAGTCCGTGCTGGCCGCTGACGTATATGCTGGTAAATTAAGTTAGATGATAAAATGGATAATATGATCATATTATATGGTCATTATGATTTATGGAAGTTAACAAAAGAAAGATCATAAATATGTAATTAAGGCGGCAAAGGGAGCGATAAGTTTACTTCAGCGGTAAATGAAGAATGAATCGTGGCAGTCAAGACAATTAAGTATTTAATTGATGTGTTAGAGGTGTTTTTACTTTTTTGCGCGACGTATAGCTGACAAATATTTTTAAATTAATTTTTAGGGGTTTGATACAATGACCTAAAATATTAATTATTATAAATAGTTGTATCGAAAGTTGGCCATAAATTCTTATGAAAATTAAAAATGATTAATTTATAAATCGAAATGATAAATTTGCTCATTATTAAAAATAAAAAAGTATTTATATTTAAAAGACTTACTTTCCGTAGCAGTGTGTTTGTTGTACTTTCTGACATTGGGCTGCACTTGCAATGTCTGGCCAGCTTGGGTACTGGATACTCCTTGTTGCGTCCCACTGCAAAGGATGCCGGATACGATCACCAACAGAATTGAAAATACCTAAAGGCAATAAAAGTATTTTGGTTAATTGTATTGTAAAAATTCGCTTATATTTATGTTAACAATTGAATTTTACTCATTAAGCAGTATCTTCAATGTATATAATTGAAGATAAAATATAATATTTTAATATTAGTTATTAGTTTATTACCATGAATATTGTAATAGGTAATTAAAAATATAGACACTTTGGTATCGTCTTCTACAATTTACACTCAAAGCGTATTAGATACGTGGAATATATAATGGACCGACTTACTTGGATCATCATTGTATATAATGACTATAGTTGCTGTATAATGAATATTTTCGAGCTTCTAAATGAGTACTGTCTGGGAATGCAAATTGTACATCGACTTTTATAGGAGGTTCACGAAGACTCAATATATCCTTCAAAGTGTTTACAACGGTTTTTTTTATCGTTATTTATCATTAGACAATGAACTTGGCGTACCAATCAACCTCCAACAATGGTGTGAACTAGTCATCATCATCACATTCGAGACGGTTGTTGAACTTGAGTAGGAGGACGCGTGAACATTGCAATATTCGGTGCGTATAAGGGTTCAAGATGTACCTATATAATATTATGATTTATGATTAATGACGCTTTTGTGAATTTGGTTCATTTGGATTTAAAATCTAATTTAACAATCAACTGTCGGCACAAAAGAATTGTCGTGATGACTGATGACTTGTCAATAATTGGCGTGTATATTAAATTAACATTTTAGTTGCATTTTTTGTTTGCATGTATGTATGCAAATTAATATAACTCAACATAAAAATAACAACTTTATGAACTATAATTGAATCAATATTAAATGATATTTAAGTTTTCTTTTGTGTATTGTGATTGACTCATTTATATTGTAAAGACGATGTTCGGATGTTATATATACAATACATACGTCTTGTGAATGGTTTGATAGCAGATGGAATAATATTATTTCTTATATACCTACCTATAAGGCTATTTATATATTTTTTTTTTTATTACTTTATTTTAAATAATATATGCAATTTGTAAATTTAATATTTACAATTAGCATAATATGTGCAATTATAATGCATTATCACACGTAAGACGATTTGCAATAATATCATGAAATAAAGGGGGTTAAGTAAACTGACTAAATTTACCATTTCCGGAAAAAAAAGCATCCACCCTATACAACCCAATGGTAACACTTATTTACCTAAATTATTTTTTATATAAATTACCTAATCCCTATATCGTCTCAAAAGAAAATGGTGCTGCAACTTTGAATAATACCTACCTATAAGACATAATATAAATATATGACACAAAATTATGAAATAAATAATTTTAGAACTTTTCTTAATATCTTACTTTTATTATAACTTATTATATACCTAAGTTATATAATTCATAACATAATAATATTAAAATTTTTTCTATCAATATTTAGTATACCTATATTTATATACCTAAAACCTACCTTTAACCACTAGTAAAATAATGGTAGTAACTAGTAGGTATACAATATTATATATTTATATGTTACACACATGATACATCAACACTTCGACACTTTGCAGGACAACTGTTAGTTGTCACGTACCTTATATAATAAATTAATATTATATATTATTAAAAAAAATTAAAATGTTGAAGATTTTAAATAAATTATGTATATGATACTTTTTTATAAAGATTGAGAAATTAAAAATGTCGATCAACAAATTAAAACAGAATCCTCGATGATCAAAATATTTTAAAACTCAAATAATATTACCATAAACTTGATTTCTTATACCAACCAACTTTGACCATTTTAAACTGGGTAAAAATATAAAATAGTAAATATATTTTAATGTTATATGTCATGATTTTTCATGAAATTAGTAAGGGCGTAAATTTTGTTTTGATTTCATTATATGCCATGCGTAGAAGAATAATTATATCCATATAGAAATAAGTTTAGTACAGTGACATCTACAGTTTTAAGGTGTCCGTTCCATTGTCCCTCTCTTTCGAATTTATTTCGAAATAAAGTGAAACTTCCATATAAGAAACTTCCATTTAACAAAATATTCTGTTTAATGAAATATTTTTGGGAACCAAATTTATTCAATTCTATTTAACAAAAAATTCGCTATAATAGGTACTAATTTTCTTTATGCTCCATGAGACTCCGTAATATGCAGGAAGTTTCACTGTATTATTTGTCGTTTAACTTTCCGTGGAAGCGAGGACTGCGACTTTTCATTACTACCAAATTATAGTTAACTTAAATGTACCTATTAAGTTAACTAGTTATTTTTCGTTGCTGCATTTATAATATGTCGATTAAGGAGTAATACTGAATACAATAAGTGGCGTTTTGGTGGGTATACTGGGGTATACACCTTATAGGTACCCATTTATTGTTTGGTGAATTAGCGTAAATAGTGGCGCCCAGACAAATTAGCAAGTACTGCAACTCTATGTGCTCTCGCGATGGGGATGGGTTAAATTACTGGTGTCACAGGGAAGCTTATACATTTATAATATTATACATTATAGTCTATAATAATTAATCTCCGTGAACTACAGTTGTACAGTGATTAATAAGTGAGTAAGTGAGTTACTGATTTATTTAAATATTAAGGGTCCCGGTGCCAGTTTTTCAAATTTTCCACAATTCTTAAAATTTGAAAATTAAATTTTATATTTTAGCTGCCACCTCAGTTATAAGACTTTTCCACTAATCTATTACCCAATATCTATTTAGGGGGGGGGGTCGATAAGGTGTATTATATCGAAAAAAATGACTTTACGGGAATAACTCTCAAGCTTTGTAGAATTGTCAGATTTTGATGACTATTTTTTTTATCTGAAAGAAGAAGATTTCCTACAGCCCGCATCAATCTCTGATTTTGTATTTTATTTCAAATAATCGTATGAAAAAAATTGTAAAAAAATGCTTTTTATCTTGTATTTTCTTAGACATATTATAAATTTTGAGGATAAAATATTGAAAAACAGAGATCGATGCGGGCTGTAGAATATTCTCTCTAGCAATTAAAAAAAAAATTATGAAATTTGGTTGATTCTACAAGGCGGTACCGTTATTCCCGCAGAGTGTATTTTTGAGGATAAAATGGCATCGGCACCGGGCGCCTTAAATAAAGACAAAATGTTTTAACAAAATAAAAGAAAATGGGTGGGTGGCATTTTTAACTACATGTGCTCACAAAATACATACATCTGTGCGCCACTGAACGTGTACCCTGAAAAAATAGTAGTTAAGTACTAATACTCACGTATATACATCGTCGGATCGTATCCCTTAATTTTTTTTAAAAACTAAACAATCCATATTCTGTATTGTTATTATCAATATTGACGTATACTCATATTATGACATTATAAATTATCAACCATTAAATAATTGATACTTATTGGTTATTACTTATAAGTTATAGGTATACCTGTATAAGTCGCCTGTGTACCTATTGGTATAGAAGTATAGAACTGTAGTCTATAGTTAATTATCGTTCGTGACCGATGACCGTGATTATTGAAGTTATTTTTTATAAAAATATGTTCGAGTTGTCGCTATCACAGAGTAGGTTCCTATAATGCTATCTAATAAGAATAGTCAATAGAATTATCTAGTTAAATGTTATAAAAAGTTAAATCTGACATTCTGACCAACTAAATAGTAAATATAGTGTAATACTTAAGATACTTAGGTAAATAAATAAAAATCGCCAAAAGTAATCATTATTGATCAAGCAAAGGTATTAGGTAATGCACTATGCAGGTATTTATGCGGCTATGCAACAACCAGATTATTTTACGAAAACCATTTCATGAAAGAAAAATGTTTACACGTCATGCAAAGAGGTTATAATATGAATAGAAGATGTAATCAAAAGTTTATGTTTTGTAAGGACCATGGTATATTAGGTTCCAGACGTTCCAGTGTCTGGTTGTGCGGGGGATACGCGTTATATGCACTTTTGGGAATTTCCACTTTACCGCTGAACGGAAAAAGTTCGCTATCCAACGCTTCAACCGCTATCGAAAACCAAACTTTTGATGCGGGCGTGCCAAAAAATATGTTACTGATAATGGAGCGTATTCTGTTTTTTTTCCCAGGTGCAGTAAAAATATCTAGATCCGGCCCTGACATGACTTTATATTTCTAATTTATGCACTTTGGACTTAAACTTTTGTACGCACAAATTATTTTGCGTTTGTTGGTTTTTACTTTATGCTTGGTTAGGGGTACTGACCGACTAGAACTTGACAGTTGACATTGATGTGCACAGATTATGACTACAGGTGGGGTCATCCGAATACCTGAGTTGTCTTATTTGCAGTTATCCATTGACTGCTAATCGTTCATCTTTCTGCCCATTGTAATATTATGGGCAATAGGTCGTGGTTGATGTAACAATGGGTTATTGGATATTCTAATCTCGTGAATAGATCAATACAACAACTATAGGCACACATAAATATTCGTTCTATTATATTTATATACGTCAATACATGCGTCAAACAGATGTTGTCGAATCATGCACATTTTTATTTTTAATAACTATTATTGATAAATTTATTGTATAACTACGTTTTATTTTTCATGCGCCAGAATAAATTTAAATTTTAAAATAATATTTTGTGCTGAAAATGTATAAAAGGGTGATCGACATATTTTATATTTATCGATCGTTCAGTCATTGTGTATATAATAGCTGATTGCTAATAGATAAAAGATAAAAATAGATTGTATTATAAATAAAATAAAATACATATATTTGTGTTCTTAATTTTATATCTATTATATTATATAATAGGCAGGTACAGACAATATTGGAGTATTAACCTAAAAATATCAACAGAAATCACAGATGCCATAAACAATAAAATAATATATTTGCTTTATGAACATAAATACTGTTTCAACATTTCAAATGTAGATTCATAATATTTAACTCAAACCTGTGCTGTATTAATTTATTAGTTAATTATAGTTATTACATTTTTGGCCAAACGATTTGTTCAATCCACGAAATATAATTCGATACTCGGGTATAAACAGCAGGTGAATCTTTTTCTCCACAAAATTGTCCTGCAAATGATGTTATTCCTATTTGTGAATACATACACGTGTACCTATTGTGTTTTATTTGAATTGGACCACCTGAATCGCCCTATAAAATTGTAAAAATAAATTATAATTAAAGAAAATATGTTAATGATGCAGAAATAATTTTTTTTTTTATTAATTAACCCACGGCAACTTAGGCCATTGGGTGGTTTTAAACTGTGTGGGAGGGTACTGTGGGTTTAAATACGTTTACACAGTTGGATAGAATTTTTAGTGGGCACCCGCAGGTATCTGCCATGCCCGGGTGGGGGATGGCGGCACTTCTCTCCGGACATCGTGACTTGCCCGAAGACAAATGCCGTCCGCGACTGAGGTTTTGAACTGGCGTCGGTGCGCGTCCCAACCGACGCCTTAGTCCGCTCGGCCACTCCGTTCCCCAGAAACATAATTATTTATATAGAAATACAAATTACTTACTCCACAAGTGTCATTTCCACCTTCTGGATTGCCAGCACACACCATTAAGTTATTAACTATTCCTTGTGCTAATTTTTCATTTCTGTTTACTAGGTATAAGAAACTTTTATCGCACTCTTCCGCCGAAATAGTGTTTATCCGTACTTTCAATAAATGTGAGCTTTGAAGTGAAGCTAAATATTTTTATTTTCATTATATTTATAAATTACAAATGTATGGGTTACCATATTATATATTGAATATTATAATATAAGCTATAACTTACCTACGTCAGTTTTTCCCCAACCCGTGGCTATTATTGCTGGAGGTGTTAACATATTATCTGTATTTAGACAAATAGGTCGTACAAATGCCGAGAAATCGACATCCCTTTCTAAACGAAACAATGCAATATCATGGTACAGAGAAGTTGATTTGTAATTTGGATGTATTATACGTTGTACTATTCTATAGTCTTTAGGTCTGGCTTCGTCAGTTTCCGAGAGATAGTCTAATTCACCTAAGCGAGCCCAACTTGCAAATCTCCTGAAAATATAGTTATTTCTATTACAATTTATTCAGTAAACATAATGTATTATATATTATGTAACTATGTAAGTATTTTAAGTATACGTACGGTTCACTTTTACTTCCCAATTTTTCACAGTGGGCTGCTGTTAGTACAAATCTTTTACTTATCAGCGATCCTCCACATGCCCATGAATTTATGTCTGGTTTTTCACTATAACCCAACAAAGCCTGTAATTAAAAAATATTAATACAGTAACAATTAATATCTTATATTTCATATTGTCACCATGTGAGGAAATTCCTTTGGTTTAGCATCTGTACCATTGGTAATTAAGGTAATGGCATCGTAGCAATCTTTAACTTTCAGGTAATTTTCCTGATCTGATATTAATATTGGGTCCTTTATTGTATGATAAATTAATTCTGAGTACTCACTGCACACTATTTGTATGAGATAGAAATAAATAAGAATAATTATTAAATAAAATATTAAAATTCTTATAATATTTTGAGGCAATCTACCTATACATACTTTCCGTGGCAGAATAAGATTTCAAAACTGGCTTTGTGGTTGGTTTTTTCGTTGTGGTAGTAATTTGATTATTGGTATTTTTTTCTGGTGGACAACAAACTATTGGAGTTGATCCGTTAAATGAACATAGTTGAGGTATAATGTTTTTCTTAAGTCCTTCCTTTGCAACCGGACACCTTTCAATATTCCGACAAATGGAGTTAGGAGTTTTCCCATCGCCTTTCCGGCAAATTTCATCTATACACGAATAATATATAAATAGGTTATTTATATTGTCATTTGTTAATACTTTGATGTAAAATGACGAAATTACAAATTTTAAACGGTAGTTTATGTCAAAAATAAAAATAATAAAAATAAAAGTAAATATAAATTTTTCATGAGCCACAATTTGAAAATATGTTAATTACTTTATTTTAAACAAAAATGTATATTCAAATCAAATTTAGATATATTGTATATTTAAAATATAACTAACATGTCAAAATTATATTAAAAATATACTAAGCAAAAGTTAATTTTTAAGTTTGAATAACATTAACCAATTTATTGTAAAGCAATACAGCATTTAAGTGAGCATCTTGAAAAATATTTGATTTGTCAATATTTCATTAGTGAAAAAGTTTGCTTATAACTATATGCGTGCTTTCAAACACGCTATACATAATATTTCAGCAAAATATTTGATTTTACTAAATTTTGTTCCACAGCGACTCGAATAAAACTTAGTTCAGTTATGGACATAATGAAAGTCAGTTTTAAAACTTTCCTCACTTTGTCGCTAAATAATTTCCATTTGTGTCAACATATTCAGGTACACATCATCAATATAAACTTTAAACGGGTTCTAAAGTAATTTAATTTTTAAGTCAATCGAATAAAAACTAGAAAATCTGGTTGAAAACTAATTTTGTAACTTTACAATGATATTCAAAAATTTTACTTTTTCTTTTTCCCAATAATATTGCTGAAATGTTGCCATCTTATAGTTTTTATCAACAAATGTGCATTTTATCCACACGATTTAATTTACTGTTCCCAGTTTATACTTGCATTGCTATCTTAGTTCGTGTTTTTATACATATTTTAAATTTTACTGGCGTGCCACAAAAAATTGATAGTAGGGCCGCGGGTTGCCGACTCTGGTCAAGATGATCAACAAACATAACGGCCCGCGGCAAATTGTTTATATTATATTATATTATTTTTATATTTTTACATGAAAACAAAGCTTTATTTATTTATTTTTTATTTTATAATTTTACATTAATTTGGAAGTTATGGCCAATTTTTATGTCAAAAACATATCAAAACAAATTATAAAATAAAATATTGAATTTTTTTAATATTTCAAATACAGATAACATATTATGTATAATAGTTAATTGGTTAATATTGCCGCTTGCCACCACATTTCTTTAACATATTCGTTTATAGCGATTAGCGTTAAGTACCCTTAAAATAAATGAAAATTTATATATTATGATACTATAGTATAAAAATAAGGTCAATCGTACGGACCACGGTAAATAATAAGTGTATTATACATTTATATATTATGTTCCAATGATTTCCCAGAAGTACAATCTGCATTTATTTACATTTTATACTACGTATATACTCTTATATTCCAAAAAGAAAATTAACATTGTTGTATGACCAACACCACACTCCCTCCACCCGTGATTATTTCCGTCCAGTGGCATCAATTTAGGAATTTGGACTAAAATAAAAACAACAAAACGTACCTTCATATAATCCTAGTATTTGTGCATCGCATCCCAAATTCACAAAACATAATAAAAATACAGTTAAAAAACATTGTAGGTTTGTATAGCTTTTCATTATTAATAAAAATGCTTTAATATATTATTTAAACTAAGAGTTAATTGATATTTTGGTTTACAGAAAATCACTGGTATACTTATAGAATACAGACCTACAATTTGCTGAAGATTTTAAATTAGTTCATTATACAGTAGGTATGCACAAACACACTATGTAAACCCCACTTCGATATACTGGTTCTTGACCATGGAAAGCAATATTATAACTTATTCCTAACTTAAGAATATTTATATTGAGTAATCGAGGTCACATATTATAACAACAAATTAATAATCAGTGGGTGGAAAAATTACGTTAATATGCTTATCAAGCAGTTAATGGTCACGATTGGGTTTTTTGTATAGGTACATTTTGAACTTTTCTTGAGAAACGAATAATGATATCTGTTATTTCTGTTTATTATTCTAGCTGACAAAATAGTTTCATAATTTTTAATTCAAGTTGGTAAATATAAAAATTCCCTAATATAACCTAATAGAGTTACTAATTATTATTATTATTATTCATATTCTCAATGAGGCGTGCATCGTCTATATGTTTAAAATAATACTTGGATTATTTTTGAGAACCATTTTGCAACTTATTAGCATTACTTAGAAGACCTTGTCTAAATGGTTGGTAATTCCGTAGTTATCATTTATCATTAATACGAATTCTGCGAAAAATGTGTCATAATTAACAACCGTTGAACCGTCGTCATATCGTATAAGTTAAAATGTTAAATTATAACACTGTAGACCTAATAGATAAAGTTATTGGCAAAATGTAAAATATTGAAAACTATCGACTATAATAGGTGTCAGTTAACTTTATTTAACCATTCGGTATTAACATATTAGGTTATTAACATATGTAAGTAACAACAATAACATTATCATGTCTTTCACTTTCAACAAGCTTCGCACAGAAAAAGAAAACAAATTGTGACGAAAACGGTTGTATAAAAGTAAACAATATTAAACATAAAACTCTAAATGTATTTTTAATTTAATTCTTAATCATTTACAGATAATTTATTCATGAAATAGATCCATAAGACACAAATTAAAAGATAATTTGTAAATGGTACTTAATTAAAACATACTTCCATGTATATTAAGATCAGAGACTGGAACCTTTATGATTTTATCGGTTTGGGTTTAGGTTTGGGTTCCCAAAAATCCAAAAGTTCGTACTATAATATTTAGTTATAGTTACAGTCAATGATGTATGTGAATACGGTTCGCCAGTTTAAAAAAAAGTCATAATCAATTTAGTTTTCGACCAGGCAGAAGTATGGAAGATACGATAAATCACGACGAATTTCCGAAAATGTTGCCAAATTTTGGAATATCTAATGAAAGTTATATGTGGTTCAAAAGCTATCTAAAAAAGCGAAAGCAAGTAGTATCGATAAATGGCGTTCATAGCGTCGAGGGTGAAATAAATTACGGAGTACCTCAAGGCAGTGTCTTAGGACCTATATTATTCATTTTGTATATAAATAACATCTGTAATCTATGTATTGATGGTCAAGTTATAACCTATGCGGATGACACCTGGCTTCTTTTTTCCGGAAAGTTATGGGAAGACGTTCATCACAAAACAACTGTTGGTGTAAATACTGTCTTTAAAGAACTGAATAATAATAAACTGACTTTGAATATAAGAAAAAGTGTATTCATTACTTCCTCAATTTATAGTACGTACATACCGTTCGATGATATTATTATTCACTCTTGTAACACTCGAGATTTAAATTCTAAATTATGTAGATAATTGCCAAAAAATAAGTAGGGTAACAATAGTTAAATATTTAGGTCTTATTTTGACTGGAATTTTCATATTGAAAACGTGGTTATGAGATTAAGATCTGTTATTTGCAAATATTTCAAACTAAAGAAACTCTTACCAACAGAAACTTAGTATACTGTATACAGTGGCGTAGTCAGGATTATGAAGTGGGGAGTGTTTAAGTATAGATTAAAACCAAGTTTTTACAGTTTTCGTATATAAATATATTTAGGTATCGGGACTTGACTTGTTGCTCTAAAAATTATCGAAATATGCAGTCAAAATTGTCAAAATATGCTTAAATATATGTAGCTACATTTTTATATTATTTTTGAAAAATGCATAAAACATATTACAATTTTGGTAATAAAAACCAAAAATAAGTAGGTATATAAACATGATAAAATTAATTTTTACACGAATTTACTAATTTGAATATAGGTAGGTACCTATATTGATTAATATGATGGACAGAGGACACTATTGTATGTTTTGGACATTTTTAAACTATTGTGAAATAAAACAACTTAATTTTTAAAAATACTTGCATAAAATACTAGGTTAATAAATAAGTAACAACGAATAACGTGATATGCGAACACCGTGATAAACGAACACGTAACTACTGATTTTCATTTCTTCGTACAATCTAGAATCTAGATGTCAGTTAAAGTTTTAACACAGTTTTGTCACAAAGAGACTTATAAAATCTTACGTACCATATGCGAAAAAAAGGCTTACTGTAGGCAAGCTCCACCAATAACTTTAACAGCCCTCCCAAACATTTACTACATTTTTCTAAGCTTATTCAATTTTATAATAGTATGGTTTTAGGCTTCGGCCTCCCCAAATCTCAAAATTAGCGCCTATTGTACCTAACTAAACATAATATTTTTTAAGATATTTTTCAATGTTATCCAAATATGATTTTTCCCGATGATTGTACTTACATTTAAGTTAAAAAAAATGCAAAAAATGCACAAATATGCTAAAAATCGCTTAAATGTGCACTTTTCCTAAAATCTGACAAAATATACAAAAATATGCAAATTCAATAATTGTATTCAATTTCACCATTTCATAAGACAAATTTATAACTTTTCTAAAATTATTTACGACCACTACAATAAAACATGCAAAAAGTTCCGAACCCAATAAACAATATATTTATTAGGGGGGAAATGTCAATGGGAGTAGGGGGGAAGGGTTAAAAACCCAAAACACCCCCCCCCCCTGGCTACGCCACTGACTAAATATAACGCACTCTATAAGTCGATTTTCCAATACGGTCTATTAGTATGGAGTGGATGTTCTGATAATGCTATAAAACCAATTGAAATTCAACAAAATCATGCAGTAAGATTATGTCTAAAAAAGAAGGAGTTTTATGGCTCGACTTCCATTAATTATAATCAATTTAGAGTTCTGCCGGTTAGGTATTTATACAGACAGTTCACCATTTTATTTAAAACAGGTAAAATTACAATTAAAAATTCAATAAACGAGAAAAAAGGGGATATGACTTGCATGTTAGTTACATAAAAAAAAAATATAGGGAAAAAGTTCGTAGATTATTTATGTCCAATTAATTTAATGCTTTGCCATTTGAACTGAAAAAAATATTGTTAATAATGTAATTAAAAATATTTATGAATTTAAGAAAAAAACTATTGTAAATTGGTTGTTATTTGAACTTTAACTGTATAGTGGTATACTATTTAGGATATAAGTTTTGTAAATTTAATTATAAATAGAATTTTTTTTATTGTATACCTACTAACAACTCATTTACCTTGCCACAAGCTCGCTTAATGGGGCAAATTAAATACCTATAGTTAATATACTTATTGTAACTGTATTATTTATTCAATGAAAAAAAAATTGCCACGTTTATCAACAGTGACTTCAACATGAATTCAAACATTAGTATTACTATTATATTGCTTTCAAGTTTCAAGTGTTCAAGTCGGACTTTTCATCATAAACTATGTTGGTCGGGTGCCGACGGTGACTCGGAGTGGCACCACAAACGTACTTCAAGTAGTTTAATCGAACTGCCTTAAAAATGGGTAGGTGGGTCCGGTGGGTGAGTATAATAATAGAGAATATTTCTTAGTATTTCTGCTATAATAATTATATTAAACACAGATATGTCATTAAATTATTTATATATAATTAGTTGAGCCAGTTTCACAGTCGTTTGAAGGGGTGGGTGGTTCAATCGAATTTTCATTTTCCGAATTCAATCGAACTGCCAGTTTTAATTTCATTCGGCGCCACTGGCGACTCGTACGTCATGGTTAGTACATTAAGAGGATGTCGGCGCAATATGTGTTATCTCTCTCAGACTCACGCGCCATATGGATAAAATGTTCTCATCTAAATTCGCTTTAATAATTTTCGAGTTATAACAACTTATTACAAAAATTTTAGAGAATGATATTTTTGAGGGTTTGACGCATTGACGTGAAAAATAATATACGTTATATTATACTTCTATGCATATGTCATGGTTTGACATCAATTTTATATTTTATTACTATTTGAAATTGTGTCAGACTTTCAAAGTAAAAACAATTTTTTGTAAATTTAAATGATTCTCTATTATTTTTGTGGTGGGTGATTTTTTGCAATTTTTACTCTAAGATTACGTGAGTCAGAGAGAGGAAACAAACAGTGCGCTGACATCCTCTTATTATAGAAATTCGCTAGACTAAACCGGTGTGAAAAATAATGCACCGGGATGTTTGGACCATATCATTAACATGGTTCATTATCCCGGTGCGGGATAATGTGGGATAATTTTAAACCGGTTTAGTCTAGCGAATTTCTATATAGTAAATACTAAATAACGATTAACGAAGGACAATATTAATATCGTGCAGCCCCGCCGATATACGCAAACGTTATTATCATTAATTATAAATATTTATAATAGTATTCAATAGTATAAGTCATAAGAAATAAGAAATATACATCAGAAAGACATTAAGACTGAGCATTTTTTTTTAAGGGGCAATGTATAATTTATATAGGCAATCAACAATAAGCACAATGTGACGTCACGGGTATACATTTATTCTCATGGAATGCAGTATGCACAATAACACGAGGCGATGCAAATGCGCAAACTATGACGAAAACACAGTTTGTGATGATCATACTACTTATTTCCTATACTATGATAGTATTTACTATTTATAATCAATGGTAATCACTAATGGTTATGGTTATCATGTACACATGCGCACGTTCCCGAAATGGATCTTAAATATAATATTTTCGACGCTGTCCGAGCGGCATCCTACAATATTAATATATTATTATTTATTACTTATAATTATTATTACTTATTTTAGTACTTTATGATATACCTACCACGGACGTAGTGCGACTGCGCAGTGCGCGGGTCGAATCAAATATGTTGTGTCAAATAATATGATGTGTTGTGTGAATCGTACTATAAATTATAATATTCGTTTGAGCATATTGACCAGTGCCAATGCATAGATTTTATAAGAATATATATTATATATATCTTATATTATCTATGTGCCAATGCCCAATAGTGCCATAACTGTTATTCTGTGGCAGTGTCGCAGTTGCGGTCCTTTGCCATATTCAGTCGACAGTCATTTACTCGTTATTACCATAGAACAATATCACCCCGTTAACTATTCACCTATCAACAACCAAGAATACAATAAAAATAACAATAATAATTAAGATTAAAACAATAATAAATTATAATATTACGTAAAGAACAACTTATTATTATCATAGAACAATATTATGATATAGCCGTCAACACGATTATAAAAATAAAGAACTTTATAAAAGTTCTTTATAATCATGGCCGTCAAGTGCTGTTATCAGTTTCCCGGTCCGCCCTTCCAAGTGATAAAGGATGAAAAGTTGAAAGCAAGCTGGTGTATGAATACACCCGTGGCTGAAAAGTAATGTTTAAAGTGTTCAACCTAAGCAGTAAACAGTAAACATACACAACACTAAACAGAAAAATATTGTTCAAAACCGTTATTTTGTACGCTTTGTTTATCCATACTATTTTATTATTTGCACTTTGGGAATTATGGATTATTCTTTTTTCACATTCGCGCGCATTCCGAGTACCGACGAAGACACGAAGTTCTGATCAATTTGTGAGATTAATGATATTTCAACTTAAGTCTTAACTAAGTTTTGCCAGACGAAGTGGGCGAACCACGAAGCCGCAATTCACAAAAGTGTACACGATCGTCGGAAAATAAGCACATATTTTACGTCGATATCGTGATAATTGTACGGTTGTGTCCACGTTCCACTAATCCACTACAAACGATAGGTCATCTCGTTGCTTAAAGTTTAAACTGGTAAGTATTCAATATTGTATTGCGTATACTTCATTACTGCAGACTGTAATTGATAATTGTAGTCTGTTTAATCTAATTGAGAAATAAACATTGTTTTACTACTACTGATTCTCCTAATTTGAATTTGGTAAATTTATTATATCATTAGAAACTTAGATAGTAATATTATGTGAGTGCCTACATAATAATATTATAGGTATATTGTTATTAGGATAATTACTATAATTCACCTGTTCTATGGGTAGGAGGCACGTAAAGTTCATAATATTTTGCTTGAATATTAATTTTTTTTATTAAAATATGTTCCTATCTATACGAATACTTACCTACTTATTCTAGTATTAAAAATTGCTATTTTAATACAAATATAATTGTCTTGTATTGCTTTCCTACGTAGTATGTGCTTACCTATTTTGGATTCACTTTGTATTATTTAAGT
Source organism: Sitobion miscanthi (assembly GCA_008086715.1). NCBI lineage: Eukaryota > Metazoa > Arthropoda > Insecta > Hemiptera > Aphididae > Sitobion > Sitobion miscanthi. The sequence goes on along the minus strand of CM017805.1, from coordinate 27,687,779 downwards.
ACTTTTCTAAACGTAAATTATCTTAATAGCATTTTTTTTTTATTATTTAACAGTACCTGGTGTGCGTAAATGTGTTTTGTTTATTGATAATATTATAAACTGTTATGTAGGTATTGCTATTGTATTGTTGTTTTTAATTGTATTCATAAAATAAAAAAAAATTCAATTTCGTATCTATATAAAATTTATTAGCACGAAATTGATGAATTGATTAAATGTTTTATTTGGTACAATTTTAATCTCATCTATTAAATAGGGCCCGGATTTCAATGCAAAGTGTATCTTTTTTTGGGTGATCTTAGACAATGCTTTCCCCAAGTACATAATTTATTTCATGAAACAGATACTTGTACGGTAAAACTTTTATTTTGTATTTGTTAGCATTATTTGGTAATTTTGTTAGTTTTAATGCATATTTGTGTATTATATATCTTCAGAAGCATTCTTAGTTCGTCTTCTAGGAGGTGTGAGGCAGTATCCTTTTGATCCAAAAATTCTACTTTTAACTATTCACTCACTTAGGCCTGTACATAGGAAACAACATGTATCAAATGGTAAAATTTGTAGGCCGTAATTTAAATGTATAAACATTAAACACTGAAATTCTTATCAAATTTTGGGGTTTTTTTTTTTCAATAAATGTTTAGTTAGTTATTTTTAATTTATTGTACATTTTAAATTAGGTAAGTATACCTAATAAAAGATTTCATTAAAAAATAGTTTAATATATCAATTGTTAAGGGAATTTTTGCAATAAAATAATTTTTAGCCATTTTTTAGAGCTTTTTTTGATGTTTAGAGCATTTAAATCCGGGCCTGGATAACATATTAACTATAAATAAGTATATAATGTATAATTCTATATATTGAATATAATTATTAAAAGCCATGTGTCCATGTACATATATTATTTACCGTACACATATAATCAGAATCGAGATCAGAATATACAGGTGTAACAGATAGAACTGACTTTTGGAATAACTTTTCTCTTATCAATATTTAAAATTTTTTTTTATATATAATTTATAGTCACTTGTGCTACACATATAGGCATTATACAAAAATTATTTTTATATTTTAACACTGAAAATAAAAAATTTAAAATTTGACTTAAATTTTTTTGGATATATTCAAGATAGCCAATTTGTGAATCTGATTATAAGAACAATTTTGATATTAAAAACATTTATCTAATATAATATAATTTTTAAATTATAATAATAATACTATTATTAAAATATAATTTTTGATTAAATGAATATGGAACTTAATAATTTTTTTTGGGAATTGGCTGACATGAGTATATTTCTTAAATTATTTACTTATCATGTAATGGGACCGGTCCAATGTGTGATCTACCGATAAACGGCTGGTCTAATGTGTGATTTACCGATAAATGGCTAGTCTAATGCTACTGATTGCTTCTTATCATCATACTGCAAAAGTATTTTTTAAATCTGATAAAAATCATCAATTATTTGAATTTGTATCAGGTAGCATGACCGCCACCATTCTTCCTTAAGTTGGCGGTCTAATAGTGGAGATGTACCATTGACTTTTATATTGTACTTGGACTTGACTAATTTCCACAATGACTGTTGTTTGAGTATGAGCTCCAGTAATTGGATCCATAAAATTTTCAGAATGATTTACAGTTCGATAAAAAAATCCATGGTACATCAGAGAATTATATGCTCGCCACTGATAGCTGGGAATCGTTGTACCAATTTCTACCTCTCTTTCTGTAATTGGTAAGAGCGTTTGTCGATCCCTCTTTTCTATAGTGAAAAAATGTCGTTCAGTTTAGTTGTCATTACTACAACACAAACCAAATACCCACGGTCCTTGTATTCTATTTTTAATATTACTTCGATTTTGAATACAGTACGTAATATTAGAATAATTCATAATGTTCTAATGCTCTAGCTTGTCAAAAAGCGTTATATTATCTTAAGTTTTTATAAAATCTTTTATTTCATATTTTTTTTGGAATAGGTTGCTTAAGTATAATGTAGGTTTTGTATAAAATACAATCAGATCCATCAAAAAGATTAAAAACAAACATTTTAATAAACTATTGTTTAGGTATACGAGCATTAAAAACATGTGTTATTTCATTATGTTTTGTTTTTGTACTTTGTTTCAATTAGGTTCAATGTATTAAGATAATTATGGTAAAAAGAATTTGTAATTCCAATTGGGACGCAGATCCAGAAATCGGTGAACATGAAGTCAGATATTCAGGTCAATATTTTTAAGGAAATTAATTAAGGGTCCCGGTGCCAGTTTTTCAAATTTTCCACAATTCTATAAAATTTGAAAATTAAATTTTATATTTTAGCTGCCACCTCAATTATTAGACTTTTCCTCTAATCTACTACCCCATATCTATTTAGGGGGGGGGGGGGTCGATAAGGTGTATTATATCGAAAAAAATGACTTTACGGGAATAACTCTCAAGCTTTGTAGAATTGTCAGATTTTGATGACTATTTTTTTATCTGAAAGAAGAAGACTTCCTACAGCCCGCATCAATCTCTGATTTTGTATTTTATTTTAAATAGTTGTATTAAAAAACTTGTAAAAAAATGCTATTTATCTTGTATTTTTTTTAGACATATTATAAAGTTTTTAGAATAAAATATTGAAAAACAGAGATCGATGCGGGCTGTAGAATATTTCCCTCTAGCAATTAAAAAAAAAATTATGAAATTTAGTTGATTTTACAAGGCGGTATCGTTATTCCCGCAGAGTGTATATTTAAGGGAAAAATGGCATTAGCACCGGGCGCCTTAAATGTATTATTGATAATAATTACATAGGTAAATGTAATATAGTATACTATATGTTAGGGGTGGCCAACTTTTATAGATTTGTGATCGACCTCTCAGTTTTCCTAGGTTGTTACGATCGACAAAAATGGTTGTCAATAAATTAAAATATACTTTTAAATACATGTGTGTACTTTTTTTATTACTTTTATTTAGAATATAAATAATGTTTAATTTCACAGTTTTACGCAACACATATTTCAATATATTTGATTACAAATTATTACTTTTAGCTTATTAGTATTATGTTGATTTTCTGACAAACTAGCTTTAAAGTAGATGTTGTACCGCAGATTGATCATCTCATCAAGAGATACTTCGTCAATTTGAAACAACTGTACGGCTTTTTTTGCAGTCACCTGGGTATTTAAGTCTTCTTTAAATGGAGAACTGATGAATGAGATCACATTAAGTTTCTTAAAGTCATTAAATCTTATATCAAAATCATCAATAACGACCTTGATTCGTGGAATAATCAAAAATACATAAAATTCCAAAAAAAATAAATATTTTATTTGTTTTCTGACAAAACTTTAAGAAATTGTGATCGACCTATTATTGGCCACCCCTGCGTTATGTGACATGTCTATATTATATCATAGGTACTAAAAAAAAAAAAGATACAAAAAAAAATATTGTTATTCCTTAACCCTTATTATTGTAATAAATAGCCAATTGATATTTAAATTATAATAGGGTTAGGTAAATAATTGATTATAATTAGGACTATGAATTTAACACTCAAAGCAATTATTAAATTTAATTAAGTACCTATAATTTTCATAAGATTTAAAAAGTAATAACTAATAAGTTTTAAAAATGTTTAAAATATTTATGGCGATTTTCTACTCTTGAATTGTTTGTTATTACTTATATTGGCAATTCACAATAATGTTCCTAATTTATAATATCTACTTTTCAATCTATAATCAATAGAAAAGTGACTACTTTTAATAAAGATCTAAAATTGATTATTGCTTTTATAAGAATAATATACAAATAAGTATTCAATTTGTTTTGTTATACTTGTACAAATAATTTAAAAATTAATAATAGCAAATACTAGAAGTAAAAAAATAATTATGACCATTTATAATGAATTTTTAATTTTTAGGTTAGGTTAGGGTTTGGTTAGGCCATATTTTACAGGACACTCTTTTTTTTGCAATTTCTTTTTTTTGAAACTTATATAATTAAGTGCACTGAGTACAATGGTGAAGTCAGAATTTGGCGCTCGGGCATAGTTTCAAAGTTACGACACTTCAAAGTTAGTGTATAAAGAGTAGGGAAAATGATAAGAGTGAATATATGGTGGTTACCCTGTGACTAACGTGAGATGGTGTTGCAAAGCAAGTCGAGGGGTATTTTTTATTTTTTTTTTGTCAGATTACAGCTCAGCGAGCGAGTGGCAACACAGGTATCACTGACTTCCCCTCAAAAAAAGTGTGTCCTGTAAAATAGAAAAGTTCCAGTTTTTGCTTTTTGAGACATAATTAATTATATAAAAGGTACCATAAGTAATCAAGTTATTAATTTATTACAGATAACGATTTTGATTTTTGATAAATATTTTTATTTTGTAGCATATGTTACCAGATCACCAAAAAGATCTAGATTATCACCTGAGAGAAGACCATTTTTGCCATATGGTAAGAATATACTTTTTATAATTTATGATAAATTTTGCTTAACTTTTCACCATTCTATTATTTATTTTTTCTTTTGTAAGGGGTTGGACCAGATGTTGACTGTGAAATAGATGATGAATCTGGAAAACCTGATTATTTAAGTAAGAATACATTATAAAAATACAAATATATTATAGAAAAACTACCTATTTAGTAAAACATTTTTTTAATAATTTTTAAAGGTTATAGTATAATACCAAAAGAGATTGAAGAAACATTAAGAAAAGGTAATTAAATGAATACGCTTCACAATAAATAATTAACGTAATTAAGTAAAATAATTTTTAAATACCTATCAAAATACTTTTTAATATTAACCAATTTTATGTGATTTTGATTATTATAGATCAAACAAAAGAATTAAAACAAACAAAAAAAAACTCAAATTTAGAATTATCCCTTGATCATGTGTAAGAATTGTATTATTTAATTTCTTTTATTTAAAAGCCATTAAGAATAAATAATAATTAATAATAATCATAATTTGTATTTTAATTTATGTATAGTTATAAGGTAATACGTGAATTAAAACTACCAATATTTCAAAGGATTATAAAACAAAACAAGTTTGAATTGATACGAATAGCAAAACGTCGTCCAGATCGGGTAAATTATCATTTATGTAATTTTTATTTAAAATAAATCTGATTAAAATATGGGGCCCTACTACTTGGACCCTGTATCAAACATTGGTCCATTTCAATCAGCATCCCGGTACGTCACTAACAATTTTATTCGTAAATACCAACACATTTCACCAGTCAACAAACTTATTAAAAGCAAATTAAAAGTACTTTTTCCATGCTGTAATCTTCTTCTTGATTTACAATGTCACCATGTACATAAATTGAGCAAGAGATTTACACTAAAAATAACAAAGTTATTAGGAAGATAATTAGACTGGGTTTAAGAAGATTGCAAACGCTTAATTTTAAGGAGTTCAATATGCACAATACCTAAATGATCATTTGTGTTAGTGCATCACCTGTCATGATTCATAAACTTTTGTGTAGAGATGTACAAGTCACAATTGTACTGTCATGGTTTTTTTTCTACTGGAAGTATGTACTTTTTGTTCATGCATCATAATACATTTACATTTTCAGATAAGATTTGAAAACATTTGAGTTTTTCATTAATTTTACTTTGGACACCTTTCCCATTTTGTAAATTAATTTATTTTTATTCCATGAAATAATCGATTGCATTTTCTGAAATTCTAATAACTTTTAAATTAGAGATATTAAATGTTAAAATTCTGAAAAAATGAAGATCTTAACACTAGTCAAGTTTGATTAGTTATGTTTAGTACTGTTTCAGAAATTGAGATACCCATATAATCTAAAAATCAACTGTTATGGTTAAAAGTTTACTTTGGTCTTTTTATTCCATATTGGAACTAATTATAATTATTCAAAGTGAACTTAGTCTTTTTAACATTTTTATTCATAATCCTTTAATTTATAATATGGCTCAATGTAATTTTTATGATTTTTGTGTTATATTTTTATTTTTAGCATCATTTATATGTTACTCAACTTTTGTTAAAAACAATATTTAATCCCGTTCAGAAAGTTTGGATATATTCACAAATAAAGGAAGTATTAAATATTTCTCCGCATGAATTCGCTGTGAGTAAATTTATATTAATATTACTAACCATTTGACTACTGAATTAAAATATGACTTACCTGGCTCTACTGCATCAAATTCATTCTATTACCTAATGGCTATACTATACTTTTTTTGATTGGAGATATCCATTCTATATACTGTAATTAAGAAGAAAGCGTAAATGCATCAACCATACTCAAAGGGTTAATGAAACAATTTTTATTCACTAATGTCATAATTTTTTATTTGTTTTGTTTAGAAAGTTAAACATGTATATACTGTACTAGCACCAGAAGTAGCACTAATGGTTTTGAAAAATAAATTTAAAGCCTTTGCTAAAATATGTGATGAAAATCAACTGTACGCTTTGACACTTTTAAATAGTACATTTTTTGATGACCGATATGAAAAAGATTTACATTGTCGAACCTAACAAAATTATAATATAACATTATAATTTTTTATACATTTTTTGTACCTATTGTTTGTTTTTTTTTTATAATCTAAGTAAATGGTATGTAGAAAATGGGAGTTTATTTATTTTTATAAAATTATAACAATTTTGATTTTAAGTAGAAACTATACCTATTTGTTTTTATTAGAAGTGCTCGGAAAGCATATTTGACTTATTTAGTGGGAAGACTGAACATTGTGAAATAATTAATTAATTTGAAAGGTTAGTAATTATATTGATATCCTTGAAATATATTTATACTAATAAATGAGATTATTATATTTATATAAAATAATGTGTTTTAATTTTAATTTTATATTATAATTTATTATTCTCAAGTAAAAAATAGTTAATCTATTATTTTTTGTGATGTGTTCTTTCTACATTTCCAACTGAAATATTCTAAAATCCTTAACTATTCCAAAATGTTTATTTAATGTAAACAATTATAAAATACCTTACTTTTTGGAATTGTATTATTATATACCTATATTTATTTTTTTAAATAAAATATTAATTGTATTTTTAATTATGCCTTGGCAATTTATCAATTACCTAGATATTTTATAGAATTTGAATTATTTATTAAGTATAATATAAAATATACTTATGATTTCTATTTTTAACAATGCTTATATATAATTATATCATACCTTTTATAAACTAAATCCATTACATTGGCTATGTGTTTTATATGTTAATGTTGGTTGGTTGTTTTTTTTTCAGCTTCAAGGTTCAAATAATTTTACTTAATTGTATTTTGTATTATGTTTCAAGAAAAAAATTCAAGTCTTATAATATATCATTTTTGTAACATCCATTAATCAACCAAGTGATTTTTACTTCTCCTCTAAATTTACCCAATATTTGTGCTTTTATATTTTTGAATTTCCGTATGTACTACTTAAGAGGAACCTTGTATACAATTGTAAAACTTAAGCTATAAAAATTGAAAATTATATACATTTTTGTTTATGGAATTGTTGTGGTTTTGACATTTTCAAACACTTGCTCAATATAGCTCTCCAGCTCAAAACAAGTCAAAATATTTTGAAAATTGTATAGTGTATTGAAATGGTAATGTAAACAATCACTGAAAATGTCATCTATCTATGGTAATTTTTTAGAGTAACACCGGAAACCAAAATCGCTATATGAGAAATCGAGTAAATATCCAATGTTGTAAAAATTTGAACTTCAAACGCTTATAAAACGCTCACCACAAACCAAAATCGTTTTTGTTGAAAACCCGATTTTGTGTAAAATTTCCCGTTTTTCCTTAATTTATCTTTTGTTTTTCCTTGCGTATTCGAAAACTATTAAGAAGTTTTTACTTTTGGCCCCCAAAGTACCAACTAGATTCACTTTCCTAACAGAAAAGATACTGTTGAAGAAAATCTAAGCATTTTTACTGTCCTAAAAGGTAATGATAGACACAAAAAAAAACATTATTGTAAAATCAATACATTCATCGCTCCGCTCAGAATCTAAAATTATAAAATATTTTTATATTTCTCGTGTAACGATTTTCTTATTTTGTTGTAATTAAAAAACGTATGACTGTAGATACTTGAAAATTTCACTGAATGTTTATATTAGCATTTTCTATACACGATAAAATGTTCAACTTTTATAGCAAAGTATTGAAAATTTAAACAAGGCTCCACGTAAATAGGTTATATAGTATAAATTACTTTATTCACAATAATATCATCAAATATACTTAGTAATATTATAGGCTGACTGACCGTTTTCGCTCAGAATCGTTTTTCTTATACAATAATATTATATCATTGAATTCAAATTTAACAGAATCCATTACAATGATCCACTTGTAACCTACTGTACAGCAGAGCGACATCCACTTACCCACCTTTTTTTTTTATATAGATTTGTACCTACTACCTTAGTTCCTAAGGCAATTTCTTCAATCAACCAATTATTATTTTCATTATTAACAACTTAAACCAATCGATCAAATCCGGTCGAAAAGATACGAACCGTAGGAATACATTAATACAATATATACACCGATATTATAATTCATACTTATTTTGAAAATTTGAAATACATTATCAATTTACTCGTCAAGCATTGGTTTAAATACGAAAAACACGTTAGTAAATAATTGATTGAAATTGCATGTTTATTTTACATAGGTAAATATATTATAATTATTATTGGTCTTGTAGGTAATAACAGTACCTACAAATACAATATTATTAAGGAAAACAGATATGAAAATGGTTGCAACTGTGTATGTGTTAACTGAAGAGATTTATTTCGATTTTGGTTTCATCTTCACCAACATTTCCATCAACGTAGCAGCGCGTTCTTTCAGCTAAGTAAAAAATAATAATATAAGCCTATGTGTAAAATCAAATTATTATATCTTCAGAGTTATAATTGTGTTACTTACTGCTGGCGATTCCTTAAAAGCACATATAGCAAATTGTTCTGCTAGATCGCATTTCTCCGACCCTTTGACTTCATGAATAAAAACATGATGTATTTAAATTTTAGACATTGGATATAAAAATATTAATTAATTATAATTATAAACTTAACTATAGTTTGTAAGTAATAATACATACCTTAAAGTAACAATATAATATGAAAACTTACCATTATGGCATTTGTCGTAAATAAGTTGCAATTGACTTTTAATGCTTGGATGATTGATTTTGTTCACGTATTCGAGGAACTTCGCAGGTTCTGGTTGCCCCGAAGTATTTATCTATTGGAGTACAATTTTATTGTTATTGAAAATGTAGGTATTTTTCTATTGAGTTAGGTATCGACTATATTAATAAAAATATTATGTAGATTTAATGGTTTCGACATTTCGCGTATCTTTATGTACCTATTGGTTTATTGTACAATGCTAATTGTTAGGTAGTCATTGATTTTGAACATTTGAGTGCAAAGGCGGAAATCTTGAAGGGACTATCGTCGCTTTAAAAGTTCTAAAGATATAGCCTAGTTCCCTTAAGAAGACTCTATACACGGTCATTTGTTGTCTCCGTCTTACAAGTGCGTAACATAGAAAATGTACTCTCAGTAGATCACGTTTAGCTTTTTTACTTTAAAAATTAGAGTGAATTGATGAATCGATCTATTACGAAACTTGATAGTAAGAACATATTATTATCTGTGTCTGTTTGCTGGTTATTTACGATAGTTCAATTTTTTAGCAAGTTATGCGTAAATAATATATTATTAAATATATATATATTTTCGTAAATTAAAAATACGCATAACTCACTTAAAAACTGAAGTAAGTTTAACTTACAAAGTGTGGTTTTTACGATACTTACTTCAGTTTTTAAGTGAGTTATGAGTATTTTTAATTTACGTTATATTATTTACGCATCACTTGCTAAAAAATTGAACTATGGTAAATAATCCGCATACAAACAGAGATAATGTTTTTACTATCAAGTTTCATAATATTCATTCTAATTTTTAAGCTGACGGAGTTAAATGTGATCTCCTAAGCGTACATTTGGTATGTTACTATAGGCGCAAATAGGGGGGGGGGAGTGGGCTTTAGGAGCTAAGCCACCCCCAAACATTTCCTACATTTTGTTTTAAGCTTATTCGATATTATCAAAGTAAGGCTTTAGCCCCCCCCCCAAATCCTAAACGCTATTTGCACCAATGTATGTTACGCACTTGCAAGACGGAGACAGCAAATATCTGTGTAGCGTCCTCTTAAAAATATAATGAGTATTTAAGGTATAATGAGATTATTTGCCCCCTCCAACTATATATTTTTGATAGTAATATTTTATTAGGGCTCCGACGTGACTATTATAATGCCTATAATACCAAACTGCTCAAACCTAAATATATTTTGTATTAATTAGTAACCACGAAATGTTGTACCTCAGTTGCAGTCATATATCTTACCTATATTTTTATACGTTTCGTTAGGATGGTTAATTTTTCTATGGGAGCATGTACCTAACTCAACCTAAGTAGCTTTACTAAAGTCTAAAAGTATTTATTAATTTTTATTTGTTTCCTCATTTTGAAAATGGTTTTTACATTCTTAATTTTATTTACATATTAATTATATCAAATAATGTTCAAGATTCAGTGGATCGATTAATTTGACTAATGAGAAACGTAGATACAAATTTACAAAATTCGTATTACCTCCTCCCAAAAGTAACTCAGTAGATAATCTGTATCCGTAAAACTATAATACAATTTTAAACAACTTACCATTCCAAGTTCTTCTCCGGCACACGCCATGTGACACTATAAAAAGTATAAAAAGTATGAATATATTGATACTTAAGTAGCTATATTATAATAGTATATTATGTTGAGAAACGAATATATAGTTGGAAAAACAGGTAAAACATGAATAGATATTAATTAATTGTAATACGTACTGTACATTGTTTATATTTAGCTTGAGTAATATCATATTTAGTTGTTATCATTTCACCGCACGTGCCTAAAATATGAATTGTTATAATAAATTAATATAGGTACCTAGTAGAAATGTTGAATAGGTATCATCATAATTCATAGCATAAATTAATTTATTCTACTGGAATCGGTTAAACTGCATAAAATATTGTTAGGATAGTTATAACTAACGATAATTACTATAACAAATACCTAAACGGATAACCAATTTTTCATTACTATTACATAGGTATAGGGACTTACTGGCTAGCGGTTACATAGGTACCAAATTGCACGAGTTAATATAATATAGCTACCTACGTATCATAATATACCTATAAATTAAAATATAGGTAGGCTATACAGAATTATAGATACACCTATACTTTAATAAGGAATTTTATTTTGATAAAGTCTATTAAAATAATTGAAAATGTTCAGCAAATCCCTCTAAGAGCAACTTTTTTCAGTGACGACGATGCTCACTTTTATGAGTTTTGTCCCTCTAGCTGTAGCTGTGGTATTTGCATAAAAAAAATGGTTGATAGGTACCGTGTGGCTGAAAATCTGTTCTGCGAAAGGCCACTTAATTTCTCGTAATTGACATGTGTTGTGCCGTGTCCTAATTTAGGGTGATAAGTCCGTATTTTTTTTGAGGGGTAAACGTAACCATCACTGCCATTTCAATTATTATGAATCGATTTTACAAAATTGTCTGCAGTATAGATTGGAATAAATGGTTGAAGTAGGTACATGACTTGGGACATAACTATGGTTCCAACAAGACATCGGTAGTAATGGCTGGTCTCCCCGAGAGGTGACGCGGATTGGCCTCCATGCAAGCTCACCTGATTTGAGCATATGCGATTTTATCTCGTAGGTTAGGTACCTTAAAAATAAGGTTTTTAACAATCACGCATCACCCTAAGATCGGTAAGACCACAAAAACCCGAAGTATATAAAGAATGGATTTATCAGTGTTTTACAAGTAGGTATAGGTTGTATAACCATCTGAATATTTTAATGCGGATGAAAGGTAGACAATTTTATATATGTATTTTTAATATTTAATAATAGTATTATGTAATAATAAATAGATATTCATGTAAATACCTATACCTTTCGTATACAGTTTGTATTATTTTATAAAGATATATTTAAGATGGATGGAATTTTAAATTATTTTGTTGATATCATTGTTTTGGTACAAAATTGCGGTTGATAAATAACCATGTTAGTATTGTTATATAGATAGGTACATCTTAATCGATAATATTGTAAACTATGTAATACAATGACTTATCAATTATAAATTATGATCGCATAATACAAATATGTTATTTACCCCAATCGGCATCCTTAAAGCATTTAAGAACCACAGTGAATAGTTTTGACATTAATTCCTTATCCCCTGCATCTGCATCATCAGCAGCCTGAAATAAACAGAAATAAAAATTAATAAGCATGCATGGATTCAAAAATATTTTAGTGCGCATAATATCAATAAACTTAAATCTAGGCTTTTTTTTATTCCTATAATCCGTTTTTAAATTTTTAATATTATTATGCTTAGTACTTAGTAGGTGTTAAAAACCAGGGAAGTCGTTCTATTCTATAGAGCAGTTGTTATATATTGCATATAATTATTATAACTACTAATTAGAAAGTCTGAGTGTACCTAATAGAAGTGGCGTAAAGTTATGATTTTGTTCGGGGGATGGGGGTCTATAATTTGTTAGATAAACCTACCATGCCGTACACGACTTTGTTTTTTTTAATATACCACTATAAACAGTAAAATTTAAAAGGTCAGGTTAGAAAAACAGACAATTTTAAACAAATTATTTAACAACATATTGTTTTAATACATAATACATTATTATTAACAATTAATAAACACTATTATTTTATAAAACAACATCTAATTGTAGAGGTTTTGTTTATAGTCCATCAACTACCTACTTGTTCGGCGTCAAGGGTTATGTTTTTCATGGATAGCTAACACAGATTGAAACATTATATTATAACGTAAAAAAAGCTCAGGGACCAGAGGGATCTATCCCCATTATTTCCCCTGCCCCATAACTACGCCATTGGTTCCTCGTCATTAAGTTATAGGTCACGTACCATAGAACAGTGTGAATTTAAATGTCTGTCCTGTAAATAGTTTAATATTATTCTATATTTTTTGAAAATTAATTGTACATACTAAAAAATAATATACGTAAATGTCGAAAAGTTCAAGTTCCTACAAATAATATTTTTTGAATGACAACGAAGTAACTAAAATTATTTCTTAAAAATTTGAACTTGTCCATCAAAATAAATTGTGCTTATATATTTCGTATTTTAATGTACCTAGAAGCTAGGTGCTGTTGTCCCGTAATTTTAGATTCCGAGCGGAGCGATGAATGTATCGGTTTTACAATGATGTGTGTTTTTTTATATATATATTAATTTTTTGTCTGTGTAGATACACGACAAGTAGTCGAAATAATGCTTCAATTTTCAACTTGAGTATCTTGTTTGATGGGAATGTGAATATTGTTGCATTGATCATTTGTTTTAGAGTTTCACCAAAAACCAAAATCAATTTTGTCGAAAACCGATTTTGCGTAAAAATTCCAGTTTTTCCTTAATTTTTATATTTTTTTTCAAGCGCATTTAAAAACTTTTGGAAATTTAAATTTTGACCTTCCGAATGCACCAACTAGATTCACTTTCCCATCGAACAATAAACTGTTGTAAAAAAATCGAAGCAGTTTTACAGTTTCCTGCTCCAAACGGTGTTGATAGACACAAAAATTAAAAAATAAATACTTTTAGAGCTTAGGCCTCAACCTAACTTAACCTAACCTTTTAAGCCCTAAAAATTATTTGAGGAGTTAGGTGGATTGTTTTTGTTGGGATATTTTATTACAGTAGGTACAAACTTTTTATAAAATAATACGTTATTATCCATGGATGGTCTAACCCATAATTATTATAATAATATTTTATATACATCAATATATTTAGATATATCATACCCACCTATTAATATTATAATAATATACCGAACCTATTATATTATATTCTTAAATGTATAAGTATATTATCTATGTTGGTAAATGTAGCGTTTTGAAATTATGAAAATAATAAATTTAAATTAAATGTATTAATTTAAAATAAATGTATTAATTTAAAATAATTTAAGTAGTAGAACATATTTTATTAATGAACAATATTTATTCAAAAATAATAACTGAAAAACATAGGTATAAAACAGATTTTTTTTCGCCACCATTTGGAATCGGACCTGTAAGAACTTAACTATATTACTAAAACAATTGTCTGTACAATTGTAATTAGTATTTAGTACATGGCTCTTACTTTTATACGAATAATTCATACAAATTAGGTCAGTAATACTTATTTATTTTAACGGTAATAGCTTACATGTTATTAATTAAAGTAATAGGCGTTCAAATATAGATCACAAAATAATACTAATAAAAACATTCTTACTGGCAGGGTAATTTTTTAACCGTAATATAATCGTAATATAGACATAGTAGGTATATTAAACTATTAAAGTGTATATTATTTAAATGTGCGTGTAAAAAAAAAAAAAACATAGACTAGGTATGTAATATATAATTTTACTAATATTATGTGACTATATATTAATGTATAATATAATCGAAGAATATACTCTAATGTATTGTACTTGCCTTATTGATTGAGAACAAACAACCGAAAAGAACAAAAACTGATACCAACAACGTCTTTTTGATTATCATCTTGAGTTCGGTTGTAACAAATCTGGTACACCAAATAAATAAATTTATAGTAAATTTTGATTGTATGAGTTATTTGAGTTATATATATTTGATACTTTTTAGATACTGGTTAGTAGGAAAAACTAAGCGCTGTGTCTTATATACCTTTACGTTGCCTATTTTTACACATTTTTCCTATGTTACCTTATCTATTTAGACCTTGTAATTTTAACATCCGGTAATTATATGGTAAAATGTATGTTACTACGGTAAAAAAATATAATTTAACGCAAAAATGATAAAATGCATTATTATACTTAAATCATATTATTTTTATTTATCTACTTTAAAAATCTCTATTCCAATCCCAAGGTCGTGTAAAATTCGTTTAACAATGGTTCGAACAATTTTTCCGAGTTCATAATACTTAGCTTCAGATTCTAGTTCTGAAAATAATAATGAAAAAAACATTTTAAATACCTATACTTTTTCAACGTTAATCTTGATAGTAATAATTGTATTATAATAAGTAATGACTATATTATTATTGTTATTATTATTGTTATATTTGGCCTTTTATGGCATACATAATATACCTAGTTCCTAATTTTGTATATGCGAAACAGATATAACAGTTTAAATATTATATATAATATATTATTATCATATATCTCATCATACCTTGAGACCAAAATACATTTTACTGTAAAAATTTATAATTATTATTTATTTATTTTAACGGGTCAAGCACAATATACAGAACACATATAGGTGCCACGAAGCTTTTTGAACTTCAACTGTTATAAAAAAAGCTAAAGTTGTATTCATTAAGAATTCAAGTTACACGAAAAAAATTGTTATAAAAAAAAAAAAACCAAAAATATTATAAATAAGTATTACAATTAAGTAGGTACATACGAAGATAACGATGAGTTGCAATATTAATTATTATTCAATGCTTTAAGTTATAAGTCACAAGTCTAACTCATAACTCGTTAGATTTTATTCCTCTATTTGAAGTGCAACACATTTGAGACTGAGTGGATAGATGGATGTATTGATTTTACAATGATGTGTATTTTTTTTTCGAGACTATCATCACTTTTTAGGGCAGTAAAAATGGGTGAAAAGGGAATCTAGTTGGTGCATTCGGAAGTACAATTCCCAATAGTTTTCGAAAGTACTTGGAAAAACGTAAAAAAAAAGGGCGGGTAAGTAGGTATTGCTCTGCTGTATTGTAGGTTACAAATGGGTCACTGTAATGGATGGTGTTAAAACTTAAATTTGAATTCAATGACATAATATCATTTTATACGAAAAACGATTATGAGCGAAGACGGTCATTACTCATTAAGCCTATATGATATTACTAAGTATATTTGATTATATTATTGTGAATAAATTAATTTATGTGGCTTGGCGTGGCGCGTTGGCTGCTACCAGTTGCGGAATGTGACTGGGAGTAAGTAACGGCCATTGCTACTAGCTCCCGGATGGGTGACCACCCGGGTTCATAGTAGTTAAAAACCTAGCCACACACACATACATGTGTTTTCTACATACCGTAATAACCGTAAAACAATCGTAAAAACAACCTACCGTATCAACCTTACCCCTAGGCCTTACCACAGTTCATAACCCCTACAACAGCTAATGGCCTTAGCTAATAGGCTTAAGTTCAAAAAAAAAAAAAAAAAAATGTAATTTTATATAGCCTATTTACGCGGAATCTTGTTTTAAATTGTCAATCCTTAGTTATAAAAGTTGAAAATTTTATACATTTTTAACTACAAAATCATTCTTAAATTTTGTGAAAATTTGAACTTTAAATGCTTATAAAAAAAATTTGAAACTATGCATTTTTTTAATATTTTATAACTGCTATTGTAACAATATATCAGTAGCCTTGGATTAAATGTTTACGCTTTTTGATCCAACAAATAAAATTGTATTGATGTAATTGTAGATTCATGGGAAAAAACTAAAAAAATTAGAAACTGAAAATGTTCGTAAACAGTTCAAAACAAATGAAAATATTTTGAACATTTTATCGTGTACAGAAAATGGTAATGAAAACAATCACTGAAAATGTCACGTATTTACGGTCATTAGTTTTAAAGTTACACCAAAAACCAAAATCGCTACATGAGATATTGAGTGATTATCCAATGTTGTAAAAATTTGAACTTCAAACGCTCATTTATTATGAAAATCCAGTAGACATTTTTTTTTTTGTTAAAGGTTCATAAACTTATAAAATGTTCAACTTTTATAGCTAAGGATTGAAAATTTTAAACAAGGTTCCATGTAGGTAAATATATAGTAACTATAACCAAAATATTTAAAAAATATAAACAACAGTTATTTTAGTTTCTGAGCGAAGCGATGAATGTATTGATTTTACGATGATGTGTTTTTTAATTTTAATTTTAGATTCTGAGTGGATCGACAACTACTGTACAACAGAGCGGTACCCACTTGTCCACCTTTTTTTAAAAAATGTTTTTTGTTTCTGTGTATTACACGATATAAGAAGTCTAAATAATGCTTCGATTTTCAACTTCAGTATCTTGCTCGATGGGAAAGTGAATCTATAGTTGGTACATTGGGGTGGTTAAAATTCCCAATAATTTAGATACGTGATACATGCAATTTTCATTGGTTGTTTATATTAGCATTTTAGATAAACAATTCAATTTTCAAAATATTTTGATTTGTTTTGAACTGTTTACGGACATTATAATAACAGAAATATGATATTGCAAATTATTTTTCGAACTATGTTACGATTAGAGCATTTGAACGAGATAAGAGAAGGGAAGAAAAAAGATAACTCATCTTTTCTTAATACTATGTTAGGTACTAGTTTTTCAATTTTAGTCCCGTTAAAAACACGAAAATATGTTGTACAATATAATAAACAGAAATCCGATTTGGCCATATATTAAATTTTTGAAACGCTGATGAATTACAACTTTTTTTAAGCAGTATAATAATGTACTTTTTACATATTTACATGTTTATTAATTATTAGTATTATGTTGTAACTTCTTTACATATTAGTATATGATTTTTGACTTTTGTTATACGCAATTTGTTAGGTATGTAAAATTAGACCGTTCTAGAAAAAGTCAACTTTGAAGGTATAACATTTTTTTTTAAATCATAGTTCCTTAGAGAAAAGAAGGAAATTGTAATCCAGTCAAAATTAGGGGTCCATATTTAAGTAAACATTTTTTTACTGTACATAAGCCCATATATATAAATAAAAATGGTTAAATATTAATCTTATACAAATATATTTGTTTATTATATTATGGACTATTGTACCTATACTTATCAAAAACATCTATCCAATGGAACATCGCCAAAAAAAAAATGCAAGGTCATTCAGACGAAACAATTCATGTTATTTTACAATTTTATCATACGGTATAGGATAATCATGATTCATGATGGCCACTGATGTTTATATTTTTGTATTTATTATTTATTCATCTCATTGTTTGTGCATTATTCAGTTAGACAGTTAATTATAGTTACTATAGAGTCTTGCACGGTCCATTTTTTTTTGGTCCGAACTGTCCTGAAACTTAAATTAAAAATGTGTACTCACCCAGACCAGGTCTGTAATTTGCTTATTAGTCCGACCCGACCAGGTCCGGTCCGTATTTTTTTTTTAATTCTCGATTGCCATTGACGATAACCGTTTCCTTGGGAAAAACATATTGTTACATTTTATATTGTATTTGTACTAGGTACATATAATTTTCGTTAAAAACGGAAATGTAAAATGTACAATATACGTTTTATTTTTGACCAACCCGGTGCAATGCCAAGTACGATGGTCCAGCCATAACCAACCCAAAATATTTGTCTTATGTCCCGGCCTGGTCCAAGCCTAGCGTGGGCCAGGCTGGGTAGGATTCATTAATCATTAGTATACTAGTCTATGGTTGGATTAGCCCGGCCCGTGTAGATCTTTAATAGGTAGATGTAGGTACATTGTTTCGGATGACACGGCAATTGTGGCTTCCAATGAAAACCCAATCACTGTTTCTAGTATGTTACATAGACACCTCAATATAATTGACCTCTGGACAAAAATATGGAAAATTGAAGTTGACGAATCCAAATCCTCTTTTATTACATTCACCCTAAGAAAAGGATCTTGGTCTCATCCTCGACAATAAACTAACCTGGAATCCTCACCTAAAAGTCTAACGTAAAGCCTTCAATACCCATTTCCTTCTCCTTAAACCCCTACTCAATTCTAAAATGAATATAAATACCAAACTACTAATTTACAAGTCCTTACTCAGGTATCTATGGACCTACGGCGTTCAATTATGGGTGCCGCTAAACCTTCTAACACCCGTACAATCCAAGCCTTCCAGTCAATATGCCTTCGCCTAATTTCATCTGCACTCTGGTACTTAACCAATAACAATCTCCACAAAGATCTTAAAGTCCAAAATCTTAACTAAATCTCCAAATTAGATTTCACTATAAACTTTAACAGAATACCAATCCACTAATCTGTAAATTATCAATGAACACAGTCCCCGATATTATTGGGCCAGAAAAAACTTAAAACTTAAAGATTTAATGAAATCAAACTTTCCAATTTAATTGTTTACTAGCTTAGTCATTTGAATTGAATGTACTATATATAAAAGTGCTTATATATAATATATACACGCACTTATTATAATAACAAATTACTAATGAGTGGGTGGAAAAATTACGTTAATTTGTTTATCAACTGGTCATGACTGGGTTAATTTAATATTTTTATAGGGACATTTTGAAAATTGTAGACTACTACCAAAAAATAAGTTAAATTTATTTTTACCCCTAATTTGTTAACGATAAGTACCTAAGAAGCGTTATTATCGACATGAGCACCACCAAAAATGCCTAGGTCCACCACTGCCTCATCTTGAAATAAACCGGCACAACGAGATGATAAAATCGTCGGTAGTGAGGTCATATAATACACATTACACACATTCCAACTCAATAAGCACATCTTTGTTTGCTTAACTTATAGAAATCAGAAATGTATACAGACACATTTGCTTTTTGCAATTTTGCATTTCCACGTGCTTCAGTTTCGGTCTGGCCTAATCCATACGTGTGTGTTTGAAGAATCGTAATCAGGAGCGTCATCTGGGGTAAGGCAGGGCTTACTCCCCCCCACCAATTTTGTCTGTATCTTATTGGCTTGCCATCAAATTTACAAACGCTCCAATATAGCCGATGCATATAAAAGTTAAAATATATTATGAAAACCATATAATGAATATATGATATTATTACCTATAAATTATGTATAGTTGTATGAAGGTTATATATATAAATGGTATATAATTATATAAATTATATGAATATGGCTCTTATTGTAATTGTATGTGCCCCGCGAGTAAAATTTATAATTTGTATAAAAATATTACGAACTGAGATATAGTATGGGCTGGAAATTGTAGCGGATTAAAACGTTGTTTTTTTTTGTAGACACCTTGTTAAGTTAATAAACTACAGTTATGAAATTAAATAAATTAAATTTTATATGACTACACATTTTCGTTTAAAATAAAATAAGGTTTCATAAGATAAAACCCGCCCCGAACTGGCAAATACATGACTTACGGGGTTCTGGCGTAACGTAAAATATGAGTTATTATAGACTATTTATAATAAGAAATTTTGTGAATAAAACAATATTATAATTTAATTAGTAATTTAAAAAGAATCATACAGCTGACTCTCGATAATTCGAAGTTGGTGGGACTTACCGAGGGTTTGAATTGATATGCGAGGTTCGAAATATCAAGAGGACAAAAAAACAATTTGGATTTCTGTGTTCTGAAAAAAAATTTCGTAATCTACGATAATAATTAGATAGTTATTGCAAACAATAATTTAAATTTATACACTGAGAACACTGGGAAACCAGTATTGGAACCTTTTGGTAACCGTCCCCCGACCTCCGCCGACCCTGTTGTTTCCAGACCATTATATCTTAGTCCGTGATACCATATTATTGTTCTATGATATTATGGTATATATGCCTATACAGAAATGGACTGATAACAGAGAGAGAGGTCAAGGGGCTAACATTTTTAGAAAAAAGTAGTTGTAGATATGTATTTTTAATTTTAATGATGTCTATACTTTTAGGTAGTCAGAAAAAAAACCACGAATAAAAAAAAGACAAATTAAATAAATATAATACGAGGTGTTCAAATTTAAAGTATTTTTTATTTTGTAATATTTGCGTAAATGGTTTCTTTGGTTGTACGCCACGTAATTCAACTTCTACCGGTATGTTTTAGAACGTACGTCGTACATATAACTCTCAAAACATAATTTATTATTATTTTTATTAGAATTGATTATTTCCTTTGTTACAATAAGTACAATTATAGCTACAATTTTCCCTGACGCTTTTGAAAATTACTAACCAACCATTAATTATCCCACCAGAAAAGTTATTGAAGTTGAAAATAAGACTATACAATACTATTGTTTTTTTTAATAATATAATTGACAACACTTAATGTACCCCACTAATTTTTTGAAATTAAGAAATTGGTTTTTTCCCCCATGGCTTATATTTTCCGTGACTTTTTTCTTGGCTTTTTTCCGAGGTTTTTAATTTTTTTCCTACATTCAAATTTATCATTATAGTATTATACATTATATTATATCTATATTCTGTAAATAAATAATTATATAAACCTATTTATTACATGATTTTTTAACTAACTTGTTAAATATTTACTATCTCTAAGTTTCTATAATTTTACTATAAATTGTAAATGACTATAATCACAACTAGTGGGTTGGTACCTACTGATTATAATAAATTAATGTGTTCATAAGTCACACATTTCGTCATTTGTATACGTGCTCGTCTAATTTTATGATTTTGGGTTAATACAAAATATACATATTGATAATAAACTGCGGTATAGTGAATTCATTCATTGATTAAAAAAATTTTAATATTTATATGATACATAATAATTAGTAGATAGTACAATATCTTTATTCTTTAATAGTGAAAAATATGATATAGGCATTATACATTGTAATAATATATTTTTAATTAAATTTAATTATTTGATCTAAGTCGCCTAACGATCAATTTTACCTAATTATATACGATGGCATATGATATTATTGAGTGGAGATGTTGGATTAAGTTTAACGGTGGTACTTAATTACCATGCTTGTCATGCACCGCACGATATATATCAGACATAATAATAATAATACTGTCTTTTTCTTTGCAAAAGAATCGACAATTTTTCCTGACTGGTTTTGCGGACGTTCAACTTTTCGGCCAAACGATCCGTTCGATCCATGGCACGTAATTGGACACTCTGGTGTAGACGCCGGGCGAGTCCCTATTGCCGCAATATTTCCCGAACGACGTTATACCAATTTGACTAGACATACACGCGTAGTTGGGGTGTTTTATTTGCAGCGGGCCGCCAGAATCGCCCTGTGGTGAAATGCATGCGTTACGTATTATACATTATATATTATAAATATGTATAACTTATACACGAGTAGAAATATAAGGAAAACCTCTAGTCAGTCGTCCACCGATTAGTGTTATCGTTTGCTCACCGTACACGTGTCGCTTCCGTTTCTGATGTCGCCCGCACATATCATGCTGTCTTCCATTATCCCGAAGTTTATTCTAGGATTGGTAGTCTGGGGATAACTATACTTACAATGGTCAATCGATATCGGAGACAGGTCCACTTTTAACAGGTCGGGACTGATCGGGCCATCTGCACAGACAACATATAGCGATTGAAAGTATTCCGTGTTTTTATGTATTATAGACAGACATTTTTGGGCGGTCCCGGAAAACTCTCCGTCAGATCCGACCCTGAATAGCAGGCACTTTGGCACTTTCGCCACAGAATACTTGGAAGTGAGCGTCATGAGTCTAGAGGCGGCTTTGTCAAATATTAATTAAACATGTAGTTACACGCCGTTACACACAACGTAGTAATCGACCTATAAAGTACGGGTATCTAGAAATTAAACGTTTATTTTCGGGAATTTGTTCACGAGTAGCACTGTAGCAGGTTTGAAAAACATATTAATCGTAGACATTATACTAGGCTCGTGGTTCTCAAACTTTTTAGGACGGTGACCCAACTTTATCCCCGAAAATTTATCGCGACACATGTGATTTATTTACAAGATTAAAAATTAGTTCTAATAACAAAATTTGAGTAGGTACTATTGTTATAAATTAATGGTATATACTGCAATTATGTCTATATTTATTTGAACGGTGATGGATTACATATATTTTTTTATGGTTGGCGTTAATACTATCGAACCGCACCCCAAAAAATCTGAAATCTCAGTCCCCCACGCTGGTCGGACGAAACGTACGTAGTGTAAAAATTAATACTCACTGGTCGAGGTCCGACCCCAGCCGGTGGCCGTGGCCACCTTGAAGTTTAACGTCTGGACGGTGTTTAGGCACACGGGTCGCATGTGCGCCGAAAACTTGACTTCCTCCCCTAAACGGAACAGTGCTATGTCATTGTACACGTAAGTCGCATTGTAGTTGGGGTGCACCACGTGCTCCACGATTTTGTAGTCGACCGGTTTGGCGTCGTCGGGCTCCGAATAGATGTTCAAATCGCCCAGGCGTGCCCAGCTCACCTTACGTCTACGTGGAGGGACGTTTTGAAAAATTATTATACTTAAAATCCTTCGGTCTCGCATATAGATTGTACATGGTAGGTACTCACCCAGAATTTACGGTGCAGTGCGCCGCGCTCAGGATCCACTTGTTGCTTATCAAAGAACCTCCGCAGCCCCACAATTTCTGCTCGTCCGCGATGTCTCCGTAACCTAAAAGTGCCTGCGGGAGGCAAAGTTTCAATATTGGTCAACTTTCGTCTGGATTTTTTTTCGGATTTTTAATACCTACAGCACAATATAATTATCATACCATGTGCGGAAATTCCTTCGGCTTGGCCTTCGTGCCCCCGACGATCAATGTCAACACGTTGTAGCAGTTAAGAGTTTTCGACGGCTTTCCCCCGCTGGACGAGGGTTGTCGCACGTTTGTGTACACCAGCTCCGAGTACTGGCGACACACTGCACAGCGGTCACAAGAACGGATTATAATTTATATGAAAAGCTGTTAAAATACGAATTTTGTGCGATACCGATACGTACTTTCAGTGGCAGAGTATGCTGATGTAGCATTGCTGGTGCTTAAAGCCGGCTTGAAATTTGATGTGTTGGTTGTTACTGTTGGTGAACAGCAGACTATTGGTTTGTTTTTAGAAAACGAACATATCTGCGGAAAATTCTGACTTCGAATTTGCTGTTCTAACGACGAACAATTTTCTGGTTGTTTGCAGACATGATTTATAGAATTGCCCCTGCCTGCCTGACATACGTCACCTATGTAATATAAAAGCGGTTAGGTTAGATTAGGTTAAGCAAGCAATTTTGTATTAATTAGGTAAGTTATACCTTATATTTGGTACGTTTTCAAAAAATTGATCTTCTGTAATTTAGATTTATACATTTTGACGTTCAAACTTAAATGTATACAAAAGTAATAAGTAGGGGCAAATGTCATGATTACAAAAAATATAATTACGAAGTTGAATATTAAAGATGATTGACAGTGATTACCTAAGCGCGTCGGAGCAGGTGCGTTTTTGGTACAAAAACATGTCTTACAAGGAAAAACTCTAATGCCCTGTAGATTAATCGTGTTTCGTTAATTTTTTAGAGTACATTTTACAGGTCAGATCAGAGGCCGATTTTCAAAAATTATAATTATAGATTCTTTTTTGTACCTATATGCTACTTAAAATTAATAACTTATTTAAATTTAAACATATTAAACTCACCTTCATACAAATTAAGTATATTTGCTTTATGTCCAGAAATGAATAGACATACTATTAAAGCTAATAAGATTTTAAAGTATAAGCTAAATTTAATTTTAAAATACATATTTTTGTATTGTCGTTGTTATTGTAACGAACTGATGTGGCTATGATAATATGAATAAGCAAAACATTTGACTTGTTTATCCCACCATATTCTAAGTATTTAAAAAGATATTTATATGTATATTATGTTTACATATTATATATATATATATATATGACAGTATCAAGGTTAAAAATTGAAAATAACATTAAGCAGTTGATTCAAACCAAACAGGTTCTTCATTATTTGAGATAAAATAAAATACTTCTCGCTTCAGGATAAAATATAATAATTAACCTGTAGTGTAATTTACTAATGTGATATTATGATACAAGCTCTTATTGAAACTATATAATAAGTACATAAGAAATGGGAATTTTATGAAAACCTATAGGTATATCTGGATGGTTTTAAATTTATCGATTTTGGATTCCCCTTAAAATAACTTTGTCATACTCGACATATGGTTTAGCAAATATAATTTATTTATTTGAATGCCCTAAAAAAAATCAAAACGCATTTATGACATAAAACTTCCAAAAATATCCTCCCCCTTAGTAAGTACCTCTCAATATTCACATATGGCGTTTAGGTTTGAATTTAAAACGAATAAACAGTTTCTGCTAATATTAGTAATAAATATAACTGACAAAAAAAGTTACTAATAATTTATTATTGTATTTCACGGCATTTAGAACCACGAATTCATGATGAATTCGAATTCCTTGCATCGCGTGTTTGCAATTTAAGATTTGTTATTATTATAGGAATTATTGAAATGTTCATAATTCAGGAACAAAACATGATAGTCTATATTCTACTTTCATATACCTGTGCACAATGCAGTTATACGCATCAACGATATTTTGTTTGCAAACTGGAGTTCAATGTTTTATGTATTTTTATAATAATATGAAAATAACACGCATTTAAAAATAATTAAATAGGGTTACTGCAGAGTGCAGACGTGTAAGTAGAAAACAGGTTTAAAAAAAATTAACATTAAATACTCATTATTTTGTTGTTGGGATTTTCAAAACATAAATTTCATTTATTTTATATATTTACCAGAACGAGAATTTAAATAGGTAAACATCTATTTCTGTCGAGGGATGATCTAGGCTGCAGCTCTCCTCTATAATGAGTTAGTAATCAGTAATCGCATTAGAGTATTTTTTTAATTTCAATATTTTTTGATTTCTTTAAATGCTTTTAACTTTTAACGTAATATTGGACATTGCTGTATCCACTCTGTATCTGTAACTCATATTTAGGACTATAGTTATAAGTTTATTATATTGTGTTCAAAATTAATTTAGTTTTTACAGTCTTCTTCTGCGGGACCAACTTATAAGTTATAACTATGACACATGACTCATTGGTTAAAACTGCAGGGGAATGACTTCGCCTTCTCCCAAAAGTATTTCAAGCCCTATTTAAAATGATTCAATGATTTTAATCGTTGTATCAATGAATATTCTTCTCAGTACCTAGAGACGTAAAATATGACAGAATACTTTCTTGGTAAACGTTTTATTGACTGAAAAATGTACATAACTATAGTGGTCAACTCTCGCCAACATTTAATATTCTTAAACAAAGTCTTAATGGTCTAAAATGCTAAGTTCAAAAAGTTCCAGGGGTGGACACCATAATAATTTTTTTCTTTAGTTAGTCTTAAAAGTCAATATTCTTATATATTATAAAAAGTACAAATTACCATACTTAATAGAATTTTAAGGTAAGAACACTACATTATAATATGGTCCTCACGCTCCCATATACCTATGGCCTTTCCCCAACTGGATCTTAATCTGAAACCGCCTGTGACCCTATCAATAATATAAATGTATATATAGAATATATTTAGTATTTATTGTATATTTTATTTCAAGTTAAAGTTGGCACCAGTCACGGGTTGATGAAGACACCTAGACAAGACGGCAGCGACGGGGTAGTGGTACGTGAAAGAGCACTTTACGGTGTCCGCGGCGGTAAGTCACCACCCTATATACGTTCTCCGGCCACTCGCGGAAAAACGAGATCGCAGTTGCCAGCGTCGCGCGCTCGCGGTTGGGACACGCGAGACCATCATACAGCTCGGCGCGGACTCGGCTGCTTCGGTCGCCTTGGAGCGACGGACGACGGCGGTGGCGGTGGCAGTGGCTAGCTGACGATATAGCAACGATACCGCCCCGACGGTCCACGACGATGGCAGAGTTCACGAAGGCGACTCGCAACGACGGCAGCGGCGGAGACTGTAAAACACAACGGGTGAGCGATACAGCTGAGCTGGGAACATGGACGTCAGCATCGCTGGACTCGTAGAAACATGTAACATTTCAGGGTATCTACGGCGATGCGCGACTCCAGGACGGCCACCGGGTGGTGACGCGGTCGAGTCAGGGCGAAAATCACGCGGAAGGGATCAGGACCATTATTTATTTAATTATTTGACAGTTAATTGAACCTGAAGTTCACCCTGAGTAGTTACTACATATATTAGGGGGGGGGTGCAAAAGAGTCTTTAGCGCTTCCAAGTTTTAATTTAGCAGCCCTTGTTTTTTTTAGGTCTAACTATCATTAATATAGTGAAATACCATCAATTTTATGTTTTTAAATAATATCACCCCCATTTTAGAGAAAATACTATAAATCATTCTCCGTTAGAACATATACCTCCCACCGCTCAATAATTTGAAATACTCAGTAATATTCTAAACTCGACTTTCAATTTTCATGCCGTAATTTGTACCAATGGAACCAGTTTGGGACTATATTTTCTCGGTGATTATGTCTCGTCAATTCAATAACCATAACTTGGCGTCCTGGATAGGCAATTTAGATACATCACTTTTATAGTGATAGGTACAATATATTTCCGTCGTCATTCAGAAAATAACCTTTCCTAAAATAGGGGATAATATATTCCAGACTATCCTTTAGTCATCTAAATTATAGCATGTTTGGGAACATTTTTATAATTTATTTGGGCACCAAAAATACAGAGGCTCATGTAAAAGGTATGTTTAGCAAGGGCGTCCACAGGAGGGGGGAAAGTAGGGGCAGTTGTCCCCTTAACTTTTTCTGGATTGATTATCATAATTATAACTGATGATTTTAATGTTCAAAAAAACTTAAAAATGCCCAAACAATTCTAAATAGTGCACTAAATTATTTTTATTTTTAATATTAAAGATATAAATTTTAAAATAAATTCGTTATAAATTATAATATACATTTTAAACTTTTAAATGATCGTATAAAAGTTTTACAGACAGAACTTATCATTCGGACTACTTCTTTAATCTGAAAATTAACAATTTTATTTTCCATACCTATAGGTTTAGACTTTAGATCATATATTTATTATAAAATTCATATAAAAACATGTGCAAAATTTAAAATTTAAATTTAGAAAAAACTTCAAGATACTCCAAAAATTTAAAATCGTCAAAAAATTCAATGTAGGTATGTTATAAAACGAGTATCGCATAGCTAGATTTGAAAAACAATGCAAAGTGCATCGTAAGCCCAACCTCAATCATTTACCGTTGCAGTATAAAATATCATAAAATAAACTTCTTTAAATTAAAAATAAAAACATTTTATTTTTACAGAGTGATTTTTATTACACTCAATTATGAACATCAGAACTAAGAACGTTGTTTTTATAGATTATGAGATGTAGTAGGGGGACCAAGTTCAATATATACTGCAGTGTCAACCTAGTTTTTACTTTTTTGATAAAAAAAAATTAAATTCTCGATCAGTGTGATGGGATTTACGTAGTATCGATAAATAAGTAAAATAAAAGTAAGTGTTATGGCTTTATAATTTATAACAATCGATTGTTAACAAAGTATATATCAGACTCTACGTAGTTTATTCGGTGGTTTAGAATTCACTCTTATTATATCTTTGAGGGAGGGTGGACCAGGGGGTAAGATTTAAATCTATATACTACCGAGGTTCAAACCAGGGATTGAAAATATTAAGATTAATAATGGGGTATTAAAACTATCAATATTGATGCCCAAAAGTTGGACTAACGCCTGAACTTCTTCATACGCCTTAGCAAACCATTGTAAAGAGGTTAGTGGAAGTTAGCAATGTAGGATATGATTGTTATACAATACAAAATTTATATTTTTTAAAGACGTTTTTATGCAGTTTAAATTATATAAATTAATTTTATTATCTTCAGTTATTTGAAAATGCTATTTCTTCGATCCATGAAATGTATTTGGCTACTCTAGTATAAATTCCGGGGGTATCCTTGTCAGCACAAAATTTTCCAAACGAAGTAATCCCGTATTGTATATACATACCGGGGTAGTCGGCGTGTCTTACTTGAAGTGGACCTCCCGAATCACCCTACAGCAATTTTTATATTATTTAATTAATTCAATTTCTACAAAGTATTACAATTTCAATAGTTCGTACCGAGCAAGTGTCTTGTTCACCATCAAATGAGCCCGCACATATCATCCTGTCTGGTAATATTCCGAATTGTAATTGACGAGAATTTGAAATATAACTTTCATTGCACTGATTTGTGGGGAAAATATCCAAATCTACTTTCATCAAATTGTCACTAACTGGCCCGGCTGAACATTGTAATGAAAACAAAAATCATGTTAACTTTTGATCAATTACAGCGGTGATTATACTAGCTACTGTTTTGATGATCATTTAAACCAACCCGTAGAAATTCGCCCCCAACCAGTAGCTATTTGTTTTAACGGTGTCGAAGATAGATCCGTATCCGTGTTAAGACAAATCGGTCTCACATCTTTGGAAATTACGACGTCCCTTTCCAAACGGAATAGAGCTATGTCGTTGTATAGCGAAGGTGGTCTATATTCAGGATGTATTACATGCTGCACTATTCGATAGTCATTGGACTGAATCGCGTTGTCTTCACTAACGACCCTTTCTAAAACTCCAAGGCGAGCCCAACGAGCTTTATTCCTTAAAAGTAAAAGAAATGTAATAGTCCGTGATAAATAACAGACAATAACACACACTATATTTAATATTAGTTATTTGACTAGTATTTAATTTGTATCATATATGATTTACCCAGAACTTTCTTGACAATGTGCTGCAGTCAATATCCACCTTTCGCTTATCAGCGAACCCCCGCATCTCCAATCATCACCATCTGTCGTGGAGGCACCATAACCTAACAGTGCCTATAAAAATAGATTATGGTAAACTATACCCATCTAAACTTTGAGACTTGAGTATGTTGATGATTCAATATTACCATGTGTGGAAACTCTTGTTTTTCTGCATCTGTACCTCCTACTGCTGTAGTATGAAATACTCCTTCTTCCTTTAATTTTGAACTTTTATTTATTCTATTATATTGGTTACATTCTGCAAAAATTATTCAACTGATAAAATGTATTTCAATAGCCAATAGATATGATTAATTCTTAGTATAAGGAATAAGAAGTAACTCGATGATAAGACTGTGTTTATATTTTTAAGGGGAATGTATAATTTTTATTATATGCAATTAACAATAAACTAAAAGTGACGTCAAACGTATACATTTAATCCTATGCAATGCGGTATGCACAAAATACAAGGCAATGCACGCATCGACAACTAGGACGAAAATACGGTTTGTGTTGTGCATAGTCCTTATTTCTTTTAGGTAGGTACTATGATTAAATTTATGTTTCAGTAAATTTCCAGAATCAGTTAGAATTAAAATTATTACCTATTCTTCGTTTAAATATCAAATTTTAACGAAAATTGGAATTCATAAGTCAATTAAAAAAGGTGGACAATTGATTACCGCTCTGCTGTACAATACCTGTCGATCATATAATTGTAATAGATGTATTATATTTGAATTCAATGATAAATTATTGCATACGAAAAAAATTCTGAGTGGGGACGTTGTGTCCTCATATATATAATACTCGTATAAATAATCAAATTTAATATTAAAAAAAAAAAATAATAATAAAAATACCGTATGGCTATAAATAGCGTAACTTTCTGGTAAATTTTTTTTTTTTTGAAAGTAGTACAATTTGTGGGAAATTTCCTGTTAAAATTTCTTATCTTAGCTATGAATAGCAAAACTTTTATGAATTTGTAACTGATTCCGATATTCACGTATTATAATTACATAACATATTATTATAAATTATAAGTTTGATACTTTGTGTTCATACTTTCATCGGCCGATATTGGACTATCAATTTTAGTTGCTGGTATTTCAATTAACTCTTCATAATTCGTCACTGGACAGCAAACTATCGGTTGCAAACCAACGAACTTACATATATCAAGATAATTACGAGTTTTAAGACTTTGTTCAAAAGCTTTGCAGTAACTTGTACTCGTACACACATATTCTTGATCAGGTCTTAGGGCTTTCCGACATATCTGACCTAAAATAAATATTTTTTTGAGCAAAAAATATAAGATATAAATCAATAATTTTCTATTTTTTTGTTATATCCAAAATAATTTATTACATTTTTTTTACTTTAATCACCTTTTGGGACAGTTAAGATGCGCTAAATACAGTGCTTAGAACTAGTTAGTACTTTAGAGGCTCAAAAGTAAAAATGATCAGTAATTCTCCGTCAGAATAACAAACATTTGTAAATTATATTGAGCTAGAAATTCATAAATAATTTTATTTTATCTAAAATTTGAAAATGTTATATATACAATTATTCCTCATAAGTCTTAATACCTTTGACAAAAAAAAAAGTTGGGCAAGTCAGTACCGCACTGGGCATCTTAAAAGGGGGAACGTCACTGTGCTACTGCAGTACTGCCCTCTCCTAGGCTTTTAATTCTGTTCGTCAAAACATTTATTTTATATTGATTTATTTTTAAAATATTTTTAGAATATTTACTGGCTGAGCCCTTTTAGGACAGTTTTGTTGAGTTTACAAGTATGAATTAAAAGAGAGAAGAGAAAATTTAAAGAAAAAAACCTAAACATCAATTACAAAGTTTTAAAATAGAAAAGAGAGTATTAACAAAAAATCTAACAGTTTACAAACGATAAATATAACAAAAGCTGATTTATAAAATTCAGGTGATTACAAATTGAATTATTATTAAAATTCCACTTAAGATAACTCATGACGAATATTGCATTAAATTTTCAAGTTTTTAACCAGTGTCAAATAGTGTTAAATAGCTCAAAAAAGTCAAAATATATTGAACATTTTATGGTGTATAGGAAATGCTACTCATTGAAAATTTAATTTATCTAAATACCTACGGTTAATTTGTTTGGAGTTACACCAAAAACCAAAATCAATTTTGCAGGAAACTGGTTTTTTGTAATTATCTCCGTTTTTATTTAATTTATTTGGAGGGGGTTCGGGTTTTCCCGATGCTTTTGGAAACTAGTACATAGGTGAAGACAGACACGCATTTATGATTGTAAAATCAATACATTCATGGATGATCGCCCCACTCTATAAAAATGTTTCATCAGTTTCTTGTTAAATTGTATTACGAGTATAATTATACGTTATGAATTAATTAAGGTCAGTTGGTTCTATTCAAGTCTAGTTATTATGTTAAATATTTTCAGAGTTTCATAATTATTCAACACTATTACTTGTAATCCAGTATACAAAATATATACATACAAAATAGTGAATTTAACGTTTAAAATGATTTTATTAAAAACGTATTTTACATTTATCAAAATTAACAGCTGGTATAGAGTTCAGTACTCAGTCTAAATGTAATTCTGAAAAAAATTATAAATGTTCTTTTTTTTATCATCATTTTTATAATCCTCGGCCACTGCCCATCATTGATCTTAAGATATAAAAACAAATACGTTATAATAGCAGTATATAAAATATAAGTTATTTAACAATATGAACTTACTTAGGTCTTAAGACATAAATTACTTATAGTTGGTTGAATATTCTTAAATATAGTATTAAATATAGGTATTATTGTTAATATAATCAATATAATTTAATTCAAAATGTTTACGATTTTTAAATATTTAATAACTAGTAACATTTTATTCGTCAGATTTGTTGTGTTGTCACTAATATACAAATATTTTACATTATTTATTAACGTGTATAAAGTAAATCGACGTACCTTCGTCCAAGCCAAGGGTTTTTACCGCTTTTTGTGAAGATGTGTTGAAAATGCATAAGACGATTAATGTAATGCAAAGTAATAAAATATTAAAAAGTATGTTATTTCTCATTTTCAAATAAAAAATTCATTCATAATCTTTGAAAATCGATTCCAGTTACATGAACAACAAGTCGTCGTATGATATGCTGGTATATTATAATATTAAACATATATTAATATTATAGGAACTGTGTCCTGTTTTGGTGTTACACAGTATGGGTGCTAATATATAGGAAGTGAGTAGTGGTAAAAGTTAGGTATAGTAGAGCTGCGCAGTACGCCTGCGGTCAGGAATTTACAATCAAGCATTAGTCATAAAAATATTATGGGATGGTTAAATTCATGATTTGTTGTATATTGGAGGTGTCTCATTCACCCAGCGCACACGATTCCCATTTACCCTTGAAACATGTAATATGCATTCATTAAGATTTGGTTTTTAAAATGGACCCTATATTTAAAATATTTAGACTTTTAAGGTTTTATACTATTTAAGGAATGGAATACAACCGTCTTTTTTTCAAATGAAAACAACGCTCTATTTTTACTGTGAATTGATTTTTTTTTTGTCATACGAAATAAACATAGGTGTATATATCTAAAATAAAATTAATCACGTTGTTAATCATTTTGTACATATTATGTCCTATATTTATCCAGGGGCGATGATAGAGGGGTGCATGGTGTTTGTGACACCCCCTTCCCCCCAAACTCTGTAACAAGATTTCATGGTTGGCAATTTTAGGATTTAATTCTCGAGGCAGCAAACGTAATAACGTTTTTTTTTTTAAAATATTGATTTCTTTCATTATTTTAATTGCTGTAAGAGTATGGTATATTCGTATCTATGTGATTATCATAATATTATTAAATCTATTATCATTGATTGTACATATTATAATATTATAACCAATAGTATTATGCACGAAGAAAAAGATAGGTAATAAAGAATATAAATCGGCATTCGGCGTACAGACTACAGAGAATTTTACTACACAATCATTTGGTCACGTTGAGCTATTTATAGGCATATGAAATGTTCGCTTGATAAAAAAACTTGAAAATGGAAATCAAGGTTCCTTGTAAGTTTAAATTAAAAAAAATAATCGTAAATTTACAATAATTCGTAAAAATCCCGAAAATGTGCAAATTTTTTTGAGTTAGAAATTCATAAAAAATTTTATTTTTATATCTAAGATTTGAAAATAAATACATGATTCCTCATAAGTTTGTCTACGGTCAACCTTTATAAAAAAAAGGTCTACTGGAAAATCAAGTTAAATTTTTATGAGCGTTAAAATATAGTCAAATTTTTTTACTAAATTGATTATTTACCCGATTACTCATGTAGCGATTTTTTTATTTTGTTGTAAATCAAAAACGAATAACCATAAATAGGTATAAGTTAAAAATTTA
Organism: Sitobion miscanthi; assembly: GCA_008086715.1. NCBI lineage: Eukaryota > Metazoa > Arthropoda > Insecta > Hemiptera > Aphididae > Sitobion > Sitobion miscanthi. The sequence goes on along the minus strand of CM017805.1, from coordinate 27,653,435 downwards.
TAAAATGTTCAGTTTTTATAGCTATAAGGAAAAAAAGGTGGATAAGTGGATGTCGCTCTGCTGTATAGTAGGTTTCAAGTGGGTAAATGTAATGGATGGTGTTAAATTTGAATTCAATGATATAATATCATTGCATAAGAAAAACGATTCTGAGCGAAAACGGTCAGTCAGCCTATGATATAACCAAGTATATTTGATGATATTATTGTGAATAAAGTAATTTATATATAACCTATTTACGTGGAACCTTGTGTTAAATTTTCAATCCTTAGCTATAAAAGTTGAACATTTTATAAATTTTCTACTACAAAAAAATTATTAAATGATAAATTTTGTCAAAATATGAACTTTAAATGCTTATAAAAAAAATTGTTCCTATGTATTTTTAATATTTTTCAACTACTATTAGAACGGTATATCAGGAGCCTTATATTAAATTTTCACGCTTTTTTACCCAACAAATAAAATTTTTTTAATGTTTATAAAAAAAAATAAAAAAAATGAAAACTGACAATGTCCGTAAACAGCTCAAAAAGAGTCAAATTATTTTCAAAATTTTATCGTTTATAGAAAATACCAATATAAACATTAAGTGAAATTTTCAAGTATCTACAGTAATACGTTTTTTTAATTACAACAAAATAAGAAAATCGTTACACGAGAAATTGAGTGAATATCAAATGTTGTAAAAATATGAATTTCAAACGCTCATAAAAATTTAATTTGACTTACTTGTAGACATTTTTTTTTTTTTTTGATAAGGGTAGATAAACTTATGAATAATCTTGTATTACATTTTCAAATCTTAGATTGAAAAAAAAAATTTTTATGAATTCTCAAGGGTATTCTTCAAAAATCATTGTAACAATATAGTAGGAGCCTTATATTAAATTTTCAAGATTTTTTACCTAACAAATAAAATTGTATTGAAAAATAAATAATAATTTTATTTTATTGATTTATTGATTGTAGAAAAAAAACAAAAAAAAAATGGAAACTGAAAATGTCCGTAAACAGCTCAAAATAAGTCAAAATATTTGGAAATTGTTATGGTGTATAGAAAATGCTAATATATACATTCAGTCAAAATTGCATTTACCTACGCTCATTTGTTTTAGAGTTACTCCAAAAACCAAAATCGATTTTCTCGAAAACAGATTTTGCGTAAAAATTCCCGTTTTTCTTTAATTTTTCTTTTGTTTTTCACATCGCTTTTGAAATTTACTGGGAAATTTTTACTTTTGACCTCCCAAAGTACCAACTAAATTCACTTTCCTATCAGAAAAGTTACTATTGAAGAAAATCCAAGTACTTTTACTATCCTAAAAGGTGATGACAGACACAAAAAAAAATAAAAATAAACAGTTTTCGAGTGTGTTATGCCTATGTGTGCATTTTAAGGCACTTTTTTATTTTTATACTTAAAACCTCCCGGGTCGTTGGATATTGGTATGAATGTAAAGTAGAGTAAATTTAAACACTTTTAATCATAAATATATTTGTTCGATTTTTTTTATCTTATGGTATATATATAATCAATTTATATGAAATCGTATATTATATTTGTTCGACATTAAAAAAAATATACACACATCATTGTAAAACTAATACATTCATTCCTCCACTCGCAGAATCTAAAAAACAGAAATCAACTTTTTAGTTGTATTAAATTTTACCAACCATCTTTAGTTATTTGAAAATACTATTTTTTCGATCCAAGATGTGTATTTGGCTACTCTAGTATAAATTCCAGGTGTATCCTTGTCCGCACAAAATTTTCCAAAAGATGTAATTCCGTATTGTGTATACATGCCCGCATAGTTTACATGTTCTAATTGTAGTGGACCTCCTGAATCACCCTATACAGTAATTTTGATATTAATTAACTGTTTAGTTTTATACAATTTTACAAATCATTACAACTTTCATAGTTCGTACCGAACAACCGTCTCTTTCACCATCAAATGAACCCGCACATATCATACTGTCAGGTAATATGCCAAATCGTAATTTTTGATTATCATATGAAAAATAACTTTCATTGCACTGTTTCACCGGAAAAATATCCAAATCCACTTTTAACAAATTGTCACTAAGTGGTCCAGCTAAAAAATGGTAATAAAAAAAACTTTTAACTTATGACCTACTTACTATAGCGGTGGCAACGGGTAACTTTTTTTTTTGGGGGGAGGGGGGAGGGGCAATCATATAAACATTATAAACTAACCCGTAGAAATTCGTCCCCAACCAGTAACTATCAGTTTTAACGGCGTTATATACAGATCTGAGTTGAGACAAATGGGTCGCACTTTTTCGGAAAATTCGACATCGTTTTCCAAACGGAATAGAGCTATATCGTTGTATAGCGAAGGTGGCTTATAATCGGGATGTATTATATGCTCTACTATTCGGTAGTCCTTGGATCGATCTACTCTGCTTTCTTTAAATAGTGTACCGACTCTTTCCGAAACTCCGAGACGAACCCAACGAGCCACCATATTCCTTAAAATTAAAAGAAATTTGTTTCTATTATAAATGACAGACAGTAGTACAATACACATTATTGGTTTTAAGTTACATATAACTAGTATTTAAATTATTTTAAGTATCTTATATTTACCCAGAACTTTGTTGACAGTGCGCTGCAGATAATATCCATCTTTCGCTTATCAGCGAACCTCCGCATCTCCAATCCTCTCCATCTGCTGTGGTGTCACCATAGCCTATCAGCGCCTACAGTTATACAATTAAAATAAACAAGAATATTATAAGACTATAACCATATTGTTATTGAATTTATGATTCAAGATTACCATGTGTGGAAACTGTTTTATGTTAGCCGGTATGCCACCCACAACTGGCAACGGAGGTAACTGAGACTCAAATGACATTTTTTGCTTTAATTTGAAATAATCATGACATTCTGTAAACCATTTGATTGATAAACATTATTTCAATTATGTTAGATTTATATGTATGTTGCAGCAAATAGCCAAAATGAGTTGGATACGTAGAAGCAAAAGTAATTGGATAAAAACTTGTTACCTATATATGTGATTTTTAAATGTAAAACATGTCAAACAAAACATTGAAAAAGTTATCATTTTCATGATATTTAAAAGTATTTAATGTTATATTATTTTATAATACACAAAAATAATTTATGTAGATATATGTACATTTGTTACTACATAGAAAAAAATAAAAACAAACTTTAAAAATAAAATTAATAATAACAAAATAAAAACAAAATAAAAACAAACTTTTTGATTTGATATTTTTTTTCCGACATCAAACTGACATATTGTATTAGTTAACAGTTTAAAACAAAATAATCTTGATACATTTGTTGGATTTAGTAATCCGTGTTTGAAATAGAACATAAAGTATTGGACATTCAACAGCTCTTCTTTAAACGAGGGTATTCAATGGCTCAAAATGAAGAAGTCCTAAATAAAACATTGATTAAAAATAATTTCTAAATCATGAATCTATAATCTATATAGTATGTCAATATCACAGTTGGCAAGTTGCGACTATATTATGTCACAGCCCAAGTAGAAAACTATTATAGAGTGCATTCAATTTTCAGTTTATACCTTTCATTATTTCCTGGATAGTTGATATCTAATACTGAATCAAAAACATGCAAATAGTAGTAATTCATTAGTCATTAACGTGATGTTAAGAAACTAAAATAGGAAATTAAACGCGAATATTGTGGTTTTAATAATTTAAAATATTTTGCACAACAAAACAATATAATATATATTATTATTATAATATTTTTATAATAATAATTGTTAGCAAGTTCGCTTTTAAGTTCAGATTACCATTTTATTAAAATGGCTTGACAATATAAAAATGTTTAAATAATTAATAACATTGCCGACAAATTCACGGGAAATGTACAGAATGCCTGGATTTTCCACAATGCCCGTAATATCTACATCTAATATACTAAAGAATTTGATCTTTGTCACCGTCGGAAGAATTAATATAAAACTTATTTGTGTTATACAAAAAAATTGTTCTGAAATTTAAATGCAGAAACTAAAATTGTATATTGTACATTTTAATACCTCCACAGTCCACGTGTTATTAATATAAAATACATATGTATTATCAAATTAATTTTTTAGATGTTTAAAAAAAAATCTATCTTCCTGTACAATATTTCTGTTTACTTTTATAAAAACTTACATGTTACCAAAACAAAAAGTAAAAACACAGAACTTTTTCAATGATGTAACCTACAATTAATAGTTTGGGGCAAATTGACACGTGCACCTATTTATAATCATTGCGAATCGGATAAAGATATTGAAGAATAGTCTGACAGATTAATTTTGTTCTGTCAATATTGTATTGTTCATTTAAGAAACAAAAGTTCTCCAAATTGGATTATTATTCAAAGTTATTAGCTATCAGAGAGGATTCTGTAATATATTTGTATTTATTTTGATTTGCTTACAAAAAGTAATTGTGTATTTATATTTAGAAAATAAACACTAATTCTAATGAAAATATTTTATAATAAAATGATTTGCCTACGTTAATAGATGGGTATTTATTTCACTACTGTGAGTATGTACTAAAATGCTTAAAAAAACTATACCTGTATGGCTGTATACAATTTTTAAGAAACTACTTTTGACTGAATTTAGATATTTACTGCAACATAATATTATAATTGTAATATGCAATAATTAATAAAAATTGGAATCGCACTACTGGCGTTCGTACTTTTATCGACGGATATTGAATTTTCATTTTTAGTTTCTGGTATTTCTATAAACGGTTCATTAGTCATCGCCGGACAGCAGACTATTGGTTCTAAAACAACGAACTTACATATATCAAGATGTTTATTAGTGCTAATACTTTCTAGGAAAGCATTACAATTTCTTGCACCCTTGCAAACATAATCTTCTTCTGGTCTTCGGCCTTTTCGACATATGTCACCTAAAAATGTATAATTGAGCTAAACATTTTTTTTCAATTATTGTCGATATAGGTAGTATATTGTGTGGCGAGGTCGGGGAGTGAACTATTTCAGCCACAGGCGAGGGCCGCATTTCACCAAAGACTGATATTGCCTTCCCTCACGAGCCACACTTAGTATTTTTTGTCACGCCTCTGAGTTCACCAATCACGCCATCGAGGAAAAAGTTAATGTAAACTGGGACTTATGCAACAACCAAACTATTCAAACAATATTTCATGAAAGAAACGATTTATAGTTTTATTTATTTTAAACGTCATGCATGGAGGTTATAACATGAATATAAGATGTGATCAAAAGTTTATATTTTGTAACGACCATGGTATAGATTTCAGAATAAATAATAATTATTATATTAAAATAAAAATTAGAATAAAAAAATGTAATCACGACAAAGGTAATGCATTATGCAGGGATCTATGCAACAACCAAATTATTATACGAAAACAATGAAAAATGTTTACGCATTATGCAAGGAGGTTATAATACGAATATGTGATGTAACCAAAAGTTTATGTTTTGTTAGGACCGTGGTATAGATTTTACTATTTTAGTCTCTGATTGTGCAGAGGATGCGCGTGATATGTGCGCTCAATATTTTTGGGGATTTCCATTTTACCGCCCGGCACTGTTAAGGATTCCCACTTTACCGCCCGCGAAAAAGGACGGAAAAAGGACGCTTTCCAATGCTTCAACCGCTATCGTAAACTAAACTTTCGGTGCAGACGTGTGAAAAATGTTTTGAAATTGTGTCTGGAATAAGTTTCTAATTTTAACACCCTCTGGTTTTAAGTTTTAATAAAACATGATTACGTTTTCGCGTTATTTGGATGAAGTATACGATATTTTAACATTTTAAATATATGTTTTTATAAAACCATGAAAAATATAGAAAAATAAAACCTGACAAGAAGGTGTTATTAAAAGTAAAGTGTACTTCAAATTAATCAAGGACAGCCACGAGTTCAGGGTTCTTACTCTTATTATTTTTAATAGGTAGGTACCTACTTTTAGAATATATTCGACAGAGCTACAAAAAACAAGCAAAAATAAAATTTCAAAATAGTCTTTTAAATTTTAATACTCATTATTAAAAACAACCCGTGGACAATACCGCCTCCCTATTTTCGATGATGTAGGACATATCTCCCGGATATATTTTTTAATGCCCCCCTCCCCAATAACTATTAAAAATATATTTTATTATGAATTTTTTTTTTCCAAAGAGTTAAGACAGAATAAAGGTCCAAATATTTCCATTGACAGAAAATTTAACACTCAAAAATATTTTTAGAAAATATAGGGGAATGTGGCATGTGGATTTAAAAAATGTTTCGGGAGTTTGCAATTAAAATTTAAAAACATACTTCACAGTAATGTAATAAGCTTGTATACAGTGAAGTCAATTCCTATTTTTTCTATTATTATTATTTAGATGGTTTGATACTTGGATGTTCTTTAAAAATAAAACCTATTCAAGATCAGGTAGGTAAATAAACATATAAACTATAAATTAGGTAGGAAAATTGCTAAATTATTGTTTAATTCAATATGTTTAAGATTCACAAAACTCAAATATAATTGATAGTTAAATAGCTTATAGTAACGATGAATCTTATTTTGTAATGTTTGCATTATAATATACACTCGTAAACTCGTTATACATTTATCGATGTGTAATATGTATAAATACTTGAAAGCAAATCGACGTACCTTCGTCCAATCCAAGATGTTGTACAACTAGTTGTGGTGATGTGTTGAAAACGCAAAAGATGATAAATATAATGTTGCTTAATACAACTTTAAACAATCGGTTATTTTCCATTTTCAAAAAATTAATTATTTTTTAGGTATACGTAAACACGATATGTTATATGATACGCAAGAATATAATATTATAAAAATAAAGTTTTTTACTATTATAGGGCTAGTACTAATACGTACAATGTACTAAATAGTACAGAAGTCGTAGTGGTCAATATTATACTATAGCAAGCTGCGTCATACTTACATGTGCGGAGTGGGAATCACGATCGTTTAATGGTATGTACGGAGTGTTAATTGTTCCTTTGGATAAATGATTTTTTGTTAATATCACCGGCGTTTCTTATTCAACCCTTTTATTTAACGAAAATCTGATTCGTACGATAGTAGATACCTATAATATATTTTGAATGAATATACACCTATATACCATATAATAAATAATTTACTGATTCATTAGATACGTATCTCGAAGTTCCTTCTCCAATGGGAGGATCTTCATTCTGTGGATCATATATTTTTTTTCTCTCTCTTATCATCATCATTATGTAACAGATTGTGCAATAAGAATATTTTAACTAACGTATACGTTTCTATATACGGATAATATTATTTATGTATAATGTATATCCCACCACTTTTACATCAGTGTTCAGATCAAACAAGTTCTTTATACTTTTCGCAGAATGTAAGAATGTTGTATCAAAAAATATAGACAACTTAATTATATATTATAACATTATATCTGTATACTTACATGAAATTTAAAAATAAATTAATAACAATCTATAAGTATATATATACTCATTGTTACAATGCTTAAGACAATATAGTAAGTATACCTTATTATAACATGCCGCGCGCCTGTTTAAAATAATTTGCAAATATATATAACTTCCCACTCTGAGAAAATAAAATTAGTGGGGAGGCAGATACCAGGCAGACCTCTCAATCCTCATAAACTAATTTAGTTATCAATTAACAATAAAAAAATATTTATTTATGTATCACCACAAGATGTTTTTAATTTGTAGATAATATAATATACAATTTCAAAAAACATAATTTGAACAAGTGTATGAATATATTATAAAAATCGGGTAAATATGAGTGTCGCTCGGCTGTACCTACCGTCGGTTACAAGTAGGTCACTGTAATGGATGCCATTAAATTTGAATTCAATGATGGATTTTAAATTTTGACCTTCTTAATGCACCAATTAGATTCACTTTCCCATCGAACAAGATACAGTTAAAAAAAATCAATGCGTTTTTACTGCCCTAAAAGGTGATGACAGACACAAAACTAAAAAAAAACACTTACATCATTGTAAAATCAATATATTCATCACTCCTCTCTGCAGAATCTAAAAATGGGCACAGTCGATCATTGAAGTATAACTTTATTTTAGACTCATACTTTATAAATTTTACAATAAATATGTTTTAACATGTTAATTAATATACCCAATATAAAAAACACAGTCAAAAACACTTCTACCTAAAATAGTTAAGATTTATTTGAAAAATAATCCCTAACATTATTTATTTTATTTTGTTCAACTTCGATCTAAGGCCAGACGACATTTTCGATCCATGAAATATATTTTGATACTCTACAGTACACTACCGGAGTATCTTCACTACATAATGTCCCGAATGATATTATTCCGTATTGAGTATGTAAGCTTGAACCGTCGTGTTTATATTGAAGCGGACCACCAGAATCTCCCTACAAAATTCGATAAATTAATTTAAATACATTGTCGTGCAAGTATATGAATGATATTAATAAATAAATATCATACCCCACAAACGTCGGTAGTGCCTTCCAATGGGCTCGCACAAATCATTCTGTCGTTTAATATGCCGTATTTTAGCGTCGTACTGGCAGATAAAAATGAGGCATAAGAATCGTTGCAAACACTCCCGGGGATGATATTCAGTTCTACTTTTAACAAATTGTCGCTAACTGTATTAGCATCTGAAAATTCGTATCGAATTTTAGACGGTTGACATTACGTACTCGGAGAACTCGACATTTTTTTCTAACTGGAACAGAGCTATGTCATCGTACATCGAAGGTGGTTTATAACACGGATGTATGACTTGCCGCACTATTCGATAGTCTTTCGGTCGAGCATCGTCTGTTGTTGAGATTATGTTTAAATCTCCTAATCGTGCCCAACGCGCCGTATTTCTTTAAACAGACATGTGTGTATATAAATATACAGTAGCATAACCACATTTTTTTCAAAGGTCATAGAGAAACGTAGAAAATATTCAACTAAAGGAAAAAATTTGGTACAGGTATACGTGTGCTATAGTAATATATAATACGATCCTTAGAGGTGGTCTAGACCCGAGGACACTCCCCTGATTGCGCTACTATATATATAGTTAATACTGAGTGGATATTTTATCAATTTTATTAATACTATTGTATAATGATCATGGAAAAATTTAAAACATAATAGGTAATAGGTATATTATGTAGATATACATATTTTGTTAAACATTAAAATAAAAAATAATTTAAAAATTCCTCGTATTTGATTACGAGAAAAAATATCCAAGGACGAAATATCCAATCATATTATCCAAGGTCAAAATACCCAACGGAATTTTTTTTTTGTATTATAGTTGATTTGTTTCTCTGCTCTCTATGACAATAAACAAAGCGTTATCAAAATCGATTGGAAAAATAAAGTTGTACCTAGCCCAAAAACACAATAGTTGTGTTAAAACATTTAGGTAAGTACCTAATTTGTTAATGATTACCAGAGTGCCAATAATAAATTATAAATTATAAATAATAATAAAGTGCTTATTAAATAATTTAAAAGGTGTATATGTTGTATATTTCTACAGGATATTATTTTTATATATTTTTACATTTGCATACAATTCCGAATTATTTTATACAAGAAATATTGTTTTAAATATTTAAAATTATACAAACATGGTAAGAGTTCAAAAATAATACAATTCCATAGTCATATTATGCATAATGCATTCAAATTGTTAAATTATCACACCTTGAGTAGGTATCTGCTTCCAATTTGTCTTAAATATAATAGTGAAGATTCAATATTTTAACGATTGAATATTAGTTGTAACTTAAAAAAATTTTATAATTAATTATGATTTTTGAATTTCCTCATCAGCTGTTTGTAATTGTATGGAATTATATTCAATAGAATATTGTAATCCTAGTTTCTTTTATAAAATATTCTATGTTAAAACTTGTTGCTAAAAAAGTATATTATACTCAATCGTATTGTGCTCTATAAGGTTTTACCGATTTTAACCTAGATTTCGTCATATCAACGTTATGCTTCGTTCTCGCCTCTCGGTTAAAATAATCACGCTATATAGATATTTCTATTTAAAATAATATAATTAGGTACTAGATATTTACAGAGCGCCCATTCTTTGACAATGCGCAGATGTTAATATCCATCTTTCGCTTATCAGCGAACCTCCACAACCCCACATGCCATCTTCTGGCTTCTCCCCGAAACCAATTATCGCCTAAAAATGATAATTCGTATTAAAGTTTAATACCTAATTATTAAATTTGGAATTTCCAAAATTTAAATACATACCATGTGTGGGTATTCCTTTGGTTTAGCCAATGGAATATTATATGAAATAACTTCCGTGTATTGTAATTTGTTGGTAACATTTTTGTTTTTTTCTACGACAATATTCATTACTGAAGATTTTAAATCTGCTTCACAGTTGAAAGAGAACGACTAACAATCAAATCAATGATAAATAATAATTAAATACAGTTTTTCAACTATTCTAAATTCACTGATATATTTATCCTACCACGACACAGAGAAAAACTTACGTTAGTGTCTCTCTTTTTAACTCTAGACTCAGTTGTAAACCCTGTTAACTCTGTCAAACTAGTTTTTTCTTTTTTGAACTTTTTCATCAACTCGGAATACTCAAGGCATTCTATACATCAATAATTTATTGTTAGAATATTTACATATGACAAAAAAAAATCTATACAACTGCCAATACTTTCGTTAACAATGATTGGTCTTTTATTCGTAAAGTTATTTACAATTTGTATTTTTCGAATAGTTGGTGGACAGCAAATTAATGGATGTAGTTCATCCAATGAACATAAATCAGGATATATTTTATCTGCAGTCATTCTTTTTAGAGACTCGCAGTTTTCAACACGTTTACATGAGTGATCTGAATCTAATCCATCCCCTTTTTTACATGTAACACCTAAAAAAAAAATTCCGCTATGATTTTATAAATATCCAATTTTTCCTATTTATATTTTAAATTCTGAGCGATATTGATTTTACAGTAGTTTTTTATTTATTTATTTATTTTTGATTCTGTGAAACTATCTAGTGAATATACAGGTATATATAATAATATAATAAAAAATATATATATATAAATATATAATAATGCTTCGATCTTCAGCTTCAGTATCTTGTTCGATGGGAAAGAGAATCTAGTTAGTGCATTGGTATGTCAAAATTTAAAATTCTCAATGGTTTTTAAAAGCGCCGAGAAATATATTTTGACTCGTTTTGAGCTATTATAAGTATTGCATATGTTATTATGTTATGTTATATTAAATTATCTACCTATTTAAGAAAAAATGTCTTGTACGTACCTTTATCTAAGCCAAGTATTTTTACTTTTTTTTCTGATGATGTTTTGGAGAACCATATAATAAATAATATAACATTTAAATACATAATGCTTTTTATTTAAAAAAATTATAATAAACCCTAAAACTAGTAAAACTGTATATTTATAAGAGAGCGGCTGAAGTAGTTGTGTGTTACTGCGATGAATTATTATAGTTACAACTTATGATAATTAGGACTGACTGATGACAATCGATTGTGTGACAATAATCGATTGTCAACATTCGTTCTGAATTAACAACTTTCTCAACCGTTTAAAAAGAACTTATTCTAATTTTTGATCACGACGTAAAACTTTATATAAACTACAAATTTAAGACATTTACATGTTCAAATGTTCTGACTTTTATTAGTTCGGTGCCACTGATTGGCATTAAATAATAATTGGTCGTAATCCACTATCTACCTATAAATTATAACTAATGTTGCATTTTTCTTATAAGACATCTTAGTTTTTAGCACACTTACGAATAGTTATTTGAAAATCATTATTAATTTGCCGTAATACATACATTCAATAATCAGGTTGATAAAAAAAAGTTTAAGTAATTACAAATTACAAAACTATAGTCGCCATAGGTTTAATCAAATTTCAAACCAGGTGTTATTGCTATTCCTTATGAAAATGTAATTGAAGTATTGAACACTGAAAATCTGAAAAACACAAGGCCACAAGGTATTTTATCAGTTTATCTATAATATTGTATAGTTTTTAAATACCTAGGTACCTCACTATTATTTTTCATCTTCAAGAAATGAAAAGAACTAGGTGTTAAAGTGCATAATTCCACTTTGATAGAAGTATAGAATCGATGAAAGTCAATTATAAGTGACTACAATTTCATAAAGTATTAAGAATCACTAAGAAAATACTATTGATTTTATTATACCTAGACTAATTAATATTCCATCAAAATCAGCATTGATAGATTTGAAATTGCAAACTTTTCCGTTTTATATTTACTAATGACTTCAGATTAGAAATATATCTATTACGGTATACACTATAAACAGACTATATATTATAGCCTATAGGTATTAAATACTTATGTTATAAAGTCACTACTAAGTGTCTAAGTAATAACTAATGTAGTAGGCACCTATTGTAACACGAGACCACTGTGATGACAGTAAGCAGTAATATATGTATACATTATACTATTCTAATTTCTAGTATTACTATAGTATAGTAGTAGTAGTCTATAACTCATTAATGGACGGCTGGAGACTGGACAGGTACTAAAGACTAAACGACCATCAATGACGAGACACTCTGAAGACAGTAGGCAGTAATATATACATTATACTATTCTAATTTCTAGTATTACTATAGTAGTAGTAGTAGTCTATAACTCATTAATGGACGGCTGGAGACTGGACAGATACTAAATTCCAAACTACTATCGACTACCTATCGAGTAATTGTATAGTTAATTGTATTCGATAGTACACAAAGTAATCGATAGTATAGATGATTAAACAAGTCAAATATTGATAGACAATTGAAAATATAATGTTTCTTACCTTACGTAATTAATAAAAATCATGGGTGGCTCCTAGCCTCTTGCGGGGATTCATATACAATCTTACATCGTATGAAAATTGAGTGAAGCTTTTATATCAGACTGTCCAAAGCCATTTAGTAGTGGTGTAGGTACTGGTTATATACGTTTAAAAATAAAAATTCTTGTTTTAATTTCTTTTTTTTTGTGGTATTAAATAAAATATAAATTTTTAAAGACTATATTATGTATACAAAACAAAAAAAATATTGTCAAAAACAAAATTAGATAAAAGTGTGTGGAAAAAAATAGAAAAATTGTAAAGGTAGTAAAACAAGTCAAGGCGTATTGAGATTTGGTGGAGCCCCTGGTGAATCACTGCATTATCGCCTCCCTCCCACCCCAAATTGTAAATTTGCATAAGTAACTAAGTACTAACTAATAACTTTTAATAACTATTCGTATTTATATTACTTAAATATGTAAAAAATTACTACATTATAAAAACAAGTAATTTTGTACTCACGTAAATTTGACGTCTACGACCTCAAAATCAGTCGACACTCGGCAACAGTTCAACAGAAAATAAAATCGTTGTACTTCGAGTGTACTGTACTTTATATATTTGCTATAGTAGACAATGTTGTATTTGAAGAAAAGATAATAACGCGATAGCCAATAATACGACTGGCCGGACATCACAAAACGATAATACTATTTTAAAATTGTATTTGTATTATTTTAGAATTGCGCCTCTGGTCCATGACCTCTTGCCCTGCTCTGAATACGGCCCTGATAACAACTGATCAAATTATATTAAATGTATTGAAAAATATTGAACATGAAAACCATCCACCATCCCCAGCGCAAGAAGAAGTACCTAACAAAAGTCATGTTGAATATGAATACTAAAGCCCAACTAGTGTTTGGCAAGTTCCTTATAAAAAGGAATTCGTTCTTTTGTCGTTCCTTTGGAAAATGAATGAATTCCTTTTTTAGTTCCAAATAAATTAAAAATTCTTATTTAATCACTTATGTTTTTTTTTTCATATGCATACTTCTTTAATTTTTAATTATAATATAACTACAAGTGTAGGTACATATTTTATAATTCTATTTTGAGATTTTCTTCAAGATTAAATTGTTGGCCAACGTATGTCGATTGTCTTAACGTCGATACTCGATAATGATCACTAATTAGCAAAAACATTAAAAAAAAATCTTAATTTCAATTACTTACATAATTATCTGTGTAAATTATTGGAACTAGAAAGGAACGAACAATTTTGTTATTTTTCTTTGAAAAAAAGAACTAGTTCATTTCCTCGTTCTTTTTTTATAAAAAGAAATTCGTTCATCGTGCCGTTCTTTAAAAAGAAATTCGTTCCAGGAATCCGTTCCTTTTGGAACTCGAAAACTATTGAATTAGTATTTGTCTGCATTAATATGCAATGTTGTTACTATCATATTTCTCGAAAAGTATTTGGCGTAAAATTCAAAACATAGGATTAGGCGGATTGTGTACCTGAATTGCTGTAGAACATTGTCCGCGATCCGACGAAGTCAGATTGCCTACCCAGGTGGCTAACTTGAAAGTTAATCGATTTTGACTTGAGATGACTGACTTGCTAGACACTCCAACACGGTTTTCGACTTAACGCTTTTTACATAAGTAAAAGTAATGGACAAGCGACGGTACATACCACTCTATCCGCCACAGGCAGATTGCTTATTTTGGTTTCGTCTTAGACGGGTGATGACCGACTTGCTAGACACTCTAACATGCAGGTTTTCGAATTTACAATTTTTTACACATACAAAAAAGCACTGGACATACGCTGGGGGATAGTATCATTGAATTGTCGATTTTCAGGGGCCATGTTTCTAGACAGTGAAACTCGACTTTCCCGCCTTCAAAACGAGACCGCTAAAGAGCTAGGCTTTATCATAAATTCTTATCACAAAATCACCTTCTATCACCTTTTTTATATATAAATGTCATATTTATAATTCGACTGTGTCTCCAAAATCGGTACTCACTTAAAACTATACGGGGGGTCCAGGGGTCTAAGTATATTTTCCATTCTTCAGGTACCTACGCTACCAACGTGATCATTGCATACCTAATAATATACGCTTCTCATTATGACCGCGATTAGACGCAGTCGGATTGCCTACCTATGTGATTTGATGACTGATAGCTAGACACGAATACACTATCGACTCTACACTATTTAATAACAGGAGATCGTATCCAGCCTATCCATTTACAACGTTTGTGACGGATTGCTAGACACTCTAAGTTTTAAATATTCCCGCCAAAACGCCAAGCCTTATCTCCAATCCATATCACTAATTCTTATCACAAATCCTAAAATTTCGTCTTACAACTGTCGCGACTTTTATTATTCAAACGACTCTTACTCCAAAATCTGTACCCGCTTTCAGCGAGTCCAAAGGCCCCCGAGTTTCACTTAGAGCTAGTATTTAATATTTCTCTTCGCGGCTTTACCGTTTAATATTCCAAATTCTAACGACATATTCTGTACTCAGTGATCTTATATTTTATAACAATGTTGTCGTGTTTCGGTTGAAACATAAATTACAATTCAATACTCACTATAAAAGTCGAAGAATAAAAGTTACTTATCAATGCGTTTTATTTATATTAAAACATTATATTGTAGTACAACATTTTTCATAGCAATAGTAATATTGTAAAAATTGAGATTTAATAGGTACCTGAAATTTTCACGATATTTTATTGTTTATTGTTGAATTCTTAACTAAATTGCAGACTAAATTTAAAATTGTATAATATTACTTGTAAATACTTATAGGTACCTTATTTTATGTTCAATATTTGAGCTGGTGAGTATACAGACAACATACCCATTGAAGATTGATGGATACTCAAGAAAAAATTATGGAAATCAATCAACCTATCCATTTTAAGGACTTAGAACTCATTTGTTCATGCTCTGATGATTTCCTTGTGAATGATAAAGAATTTCAGCAATGTTTAAAAGGATGCAAATGGTGAAACAATTAAACTGTCAATAGTTTTGTTAATAATACACATTTTCTAATATAATTTATTATTACAAAAGGTCAGCCGATGGTCTGAGTATTTTGACAAATAGTGAAGACAGAAGACTTCGAATTTTCAATATTGAAACAGACGAAATAGATCAATGTAAAAAACAACTTCGTAAAGTCAATGAGATAAAAGAAGGTGGAACTATATACGATTATATTTGGTACCCGAATACTGTGCAAAAAAGCGATAATGTAAAGTTGTTAGTAAATGTATATAAACCAAAATATTAAATCAGTTAATATAAAATGTAATATCAATGATTAAGATAATCTAACACTGTCATTTTTTCTCTGTCTTACAAATGCTTAACATATCAAATATATGCTCAGCAGATCACGTTTAGTTTTGTTAGTTTATAAATTAGAGTGAATCGACCTATTTAGAAACTTAATGGTAAGAACATTATCTGTGTTTGTATACAGGTTATTCACAATATATCAGTTTTTAAGTGAGTTATGAGCATTTTTTAATTTATGCTATATAAGTAAAAATTGAACTATCATAAAAAAAACCCACATACAAAAACAGATATTGTTCTTACCATCAAATTTCGTAATAGATTGATTCACTCAAATTTTTTAACTAACAAAGCTAATTGTGATCTACTGAGCGTAAATTTTTTATGTTACACAACAAATGCCAGTGTTACGTTCTCTTAATGTCATAATATTTTCAGAATTTTGAGTACTAGCAGTCGATCACCTATTCATCTCTGGAATGCTGTAGATGGACAATTAGAAGCCACATATAGAGTATATGATCAGTATGTTTATTTGTTTCTATACATTAATACATTTTAATTATGTGCATTTAACATTTAATAAGATTTACATGTTACATGTAAATAATATTCTCCTTAATTTAAGTATTGTTTCCTACAAAATCTGTTAACACTTATTATATGGTTAATTTCAAACCTTTAAATCACCATGTTGCCATTGTAATTCTCCCTGTTATATACAACTATTAATTTGAATAAATTTTATCTTAATATATATTTTCACAATATTTATTTTCTAACAGTGTTGATGAAGTTGCACATGTCAACTCATTATGCTTTAATTGGTCTGGAGAAGAAATTTACTGTGGTAGTTATGGCAAATTAAATATCTTTCGTACAGACCGTCCGGGACGTGAATTTATTGAAATATCTACCAAAACAGATTTGCATAGATCAATCATATCGACCATAGCTATGAATCCAGTAGACAGAAGTATTTTTGCTGTTGGTACATATAGTAAAGATATTGGTGAGTTCTTCTTTGAAATTATTACTACTGTAGTATTGTGTATTTAATAAAATATTTTGCCTAGGTATTTACGGTGGTAATCAACTGATGTACATATTAAGGGGACATACATCAGGAATTACCCAATTACAATTTTCACCTGATGGGTTGAAATTATATTCAGGGAGCAGAAAAGGTGATAATGATATTGTATGTTGGGATTTAAGGAATGTTGGACAAACTCTATATTCTGCTAAAAGAACAGTGACTACTAATCAAAGAATTTGTTTTGACATTTCATCGGATGGACAATATTTAGTTTCAGGTAGAACCATCTAATTTTAAAATAATTATTCATAAATAAGGTGATTTGCATCTATATAATAAACTTTCAACATTTCAATAACTGATACCTATGAATGTTGATTTATTTATATAAAATACTTATAAGTCTTAACAGTTGTAAAATATCATTAATATCACTAATGTTAATATCTTTAGGGAATTGTACAGGTGAAATTAGTACTTGGAAACTAGACCAGAATATTGAAAAGTCTGATGGCGTAGAAAGTGTTCTTACTTTAAACTCTAAAATTCCTGTTCATAATGATTGTGTCAATGGTGTCAGGTTAGTAATAACACAAGCTATATATTATGTAGACTCTGGTACTAATCATAATAACTAATAAATAATAATAATATTAGAAAAACTATTAAAAAAATTGTTTAATGTAAGACACTCATTTTCATTTATTTTTCAAAAGAATTGTGTTAGTAAAATACGTCTTTATGTAAAAAAAAAACCTTATTATATTTTGTTATTAATTAGCGGCATTTTTAAACTATTTTCAGTTTGCATCCAACTCTTCCTTTATTAGCAACAGCATCTGGACAGAGGCACAACGATGAAAATGATGACGATGAACAAATATTGAAAGACACTGATATTAGTTTAAAACTTTGGAGGATAATTTAAATTACAAATTAAAAATTAATAACTTATATTGTTAATTATTTTTAACAATACAAATGATACATCAATATACAATTTATAACTAATAAATACTCTGTTAGTTATTGTATTACATTGAAATAATTAATATTGACTAGTGTTGTTACAAAAATCAAAGATAAAACAATAACATTAGAATACTGGTATGAGTTTGAAATGGCGCTGGATGGTGCTATGGTTGTTGGACTGGATGGATCGAACCATTCGTGCATAAGTGGGTGACACCTCTCAAAATAAGCAGAATTGAGTTCCACTTCTTTGTATGAATCATCAAATGATTCTTTCAATGCTGGTGATAAATAAGTAAATCTTCTGATCGCATTTATCTAGAAAAATAATTATAAAAACAGAGTCAATTATAACACGCGGCATATCACATGAGACATAAAATTGTATTTAATTATTATTTTTTCATTATTGGTTTATTTTAAGAATAACATGTATTATATACCTCATTAATTTCCTTCACTGTTGCAACACTTGAAGCCAAATATGAGTACATAAGCATAATCATTTCTTCGCCTTCCCACATATTACTCAGAGATTTGTTGATATTGTTTTGTAAAAATTCGGTTGTTACATTAATACCAATTGGGGTTGATGTCAGTGATTTAAACATAGTTTTATAATCTTGTGGACGTATTGGACAATTATCATCAAGTAAAAGGTTTAAATAGCTAAAATACAATGGATATTATTTTTGATATTAGAATTTAGTTATTATTAATGTTTTTTTTTTTTTTTTAATCAATATGTTATATTTACTTGGACAATATTGTGCTATTTGTGCTGCAAGCCAATGCTAATAGTGATGCTTGTCTTTCTGAGGTTGATAATGTTTTTTTAAATAATTCAAAAACATTATTCCATGTTTCGGTAGTTCCATTTTTGACACCACTACAGAGGGCTGCTTCTTTTACATCCGGCGGTATTCTATTGAGAAAAAACATATTAATTAATTTTGAACAAATTATAATTGTACCTATTAATCAATTTATAAATTACTCTGTTCCGTTTTTTTCCCACGCGTTAAAATAGTTTAAAGTTGATTCAACACATGATTCAACATCTAATTTGCATGCCCAATTCGAGAATGCTTGCATACTAGTCTTTGTCAAATGTTTGCCGTCATTTTTCTCGTATTGGTCACTGACTTTTTTATATGCTATTTCCGCATACGTTTTTGCAAAATCCTGAGGTTTTAACATTTTTCATTAGATTGGATATGTTTAAAAAATATGATTTTATAAAACTAAAAAGTTGTATTACTTTTACTTGAGCTCCCGTATGTGGACAACGTCTCAATCGTTCTACAATGAATGACATACTATTTAACACCGAGTACCATGGAATATAATCATCTTCTTTCTGTAAATAAGACACTAAAGTAAACGGTACAGTATGCGATAATTCGCCTGCTCTTGCTAAGTTGAATGAATCATCAATCAGTTGTGCTCTGTTAAGAACATGTATTGTTTTTGGGTTGAACTTCAGTTCAGCAATTAGTCGATACCAGTTTTTAAGATCATAATTAACTCTATAAAAACCTTAAAGGAAATATATACATTTATTTTAATAGAAATAATCTACAAAATAGATACAGTTAGTAGGTATAGGTATTAATAAGAAATCTCACCTGTTGATTGAAGATTAAATATTACCCATCCTTCATCATTCAAAAATGGTATAGTGATTCCGGTTTCTGTATTATTCAGCCAAACGGTTGGTTGAAGATTATTAAATTGTTTGTGTAATTGCGTAGTATATGAAAGACCTATATGCCACAAATTTGTAGCATTTGATTTAGGTACATCCACTTGATATTGTTTCTATGGAAATAATTATTTTAATGTCATTTAATCGATTGAATATTGGTACCTAGCCCACCTAGGTACTTATATCAAACATTATCATAGGTCAGACACCATGGCAGGGGAAGCCTATTTATTCAAGTCCTTATTCGTGCATTTGCATATTATTCCTGGTTGTTCTTGTACCAACCTACATATACTATGTAAGTACAATTGTACAAATTACTATTTACAACTTGATGAAAAAACCAAAATTGTTGGGCTTATATTTGCATATTTTGGAGCTTTAAGGGCATTTATTTATTTATTTCAACTTATAATATACTACATACATATTATATAATATTTACATATTTCTATATTAAGTTGATACCTACTCCCTGTAAGCAAAGCTTGTGGCGGAAGTAGGGATTCTTTTCTATACTTATTTATATTATCACACAGTTAATAAGTATAGCTTTAATTTAATTTTTAAGCATAATAAAAAATAATAATTTATTGATAATATCTATAACAATATAAACAACAAAGATATTAAAACGTAAATCTCATACTATATACGGACAACTTTATTCAAGGAAAAAGAAATAAAAATTTTTTTACTTGAAAATATCTTACACAAATAAAATTATTAAAATAATAATATTATATACTGGCGAATAACAGAAAAAAAACCCAATATAACCATATATGGTTACGTTTCAATGCTTGACAAATTTAGAAATAGATCATTTTGTATAAAAGTATTTGATCACAGTTTTTTGGCCAATGCATTATAATAAATCGTGTATAATTAATGTAAGTAAATATTATAATGTTTTTTGATTAATTTGCAACTAGAAATAATACTGTTACGTATTTTTTTTTTAGATTGGAGATTTTTATGAAAAACCAAAAAAATCTAACATGAAAACGGTTTTCGTTAAAATTTTAATTTGTTTATCATTTTTGATGAACATAACGTACGGATACAATTATACAAAAAAAAAGCAGATATTAGTAAGTAATTTAAGTTTAGAAAGTATAAAATTATTATAATTATAAATTTTTTTTTTTTTAAACGTAGGCACCCAAGAGTAACAAAGATGATAAAATGGAAATATTACCATCAAAATATGGTGGATATCAGGACTATTAAACATAAATTGAACGATATCGAAAAAACATTGGCAGTCAATATAGAAGCCCGAGACAGGAATTTGTTGTTAACCCTGAGCAAAAACTATGGTACGCTGTCGAAGCTGTATCGAAAATTAATATCAAAAATATGCAAAAAAGATTTACCTACAATCACAGTAGGCCAGCAAAATCACATAATGGGAGTATTTTAATTGGCAACAATAACACGATAAACTTTGTATATGCCGATCATTCACAAAACACTAGTGGACCCCCACCAGTTAGTAAAATTAAGGTGAAGAAAGTCAGCATTCCCAGTCCCTAATAATTATATTTTTTTTTATGTATGTATTTAAAATCTATTACCATGTTTGATTCGTTAGTACTTACAAATTGTAACTTTAATATTTTCATATATTTTATATATATCCGGTCGAGCACGGATTGGAGGGGAGGGACTTGGTCGCGATAGCATAGAACTATATAGGCTAAACGGAGTAGCCAGGATTCGCAGGATTTTCGGTGAACTAGAAGGAACTATAACATACTACTGGCCGATCAAAACACGTTTTTTTCTGCACATCCCCACCACAACAGTGGACAAACATCAATCTGTAGGTATTCTAATATAACAGTTCCCATGTCCGTAGGAGAGGGCGGATAGGTAGATTAGTAGGTAGGTATTTAAGTCCTAAACAGCGCACACCTATATATTGCATAGACGTATAGTAGAGCTCAGCACAAATATTGTATCTACCAATTCGTTTGTATAGGTTACCTATTAACATCATACTACATTTAATAATTTATGTCTACGCACGCAGTGACCTAACCTAACCTATTTTATATGGGAGACAGGGGGCTGTAGCCTATTAGGGTTTTGTAAAATAATATTTTTTAATAAAATTCTTCCACTAGGTGATAGTTAAGCATAAAAATTATTGAAAAATTTTAATATTCATATAGATACGACGTACTTGTGATATACCAATATAGTTGGGACTCGATGTATCGATGTTTATTACAGGATATCCTGATTGATCAGTCCACGAACTCATAAACTCTCCGACAGTAATTGTATTTCCTAATATCCCTGATTTATAATTCGCGTCAAATATTACACTATCAAATGAACTCCATAAATTTTTTGGTTCTGCAGCTTTATACCTAAAATTAAACAATTATTTTTTAATTAAACAAATTTTATAGAAAAATTAGTTAATAAGATATTATAGGTAATCATTTACGGTTAGGTAGGTATAATCTATCCAATAATTTATAATAATTAGTATTATTATAGATTTGAACTATACCTAATTAAGACATTTAGGTGGTGGGTCCATATAATAAACATATTATGTAATAATATATTATAAAATCGTTATGCCACTTATTGTATAAGATAGATTTTATACCTATCTAGCAATGCAGATAGGTACACTTGGATATTCAAAATTATAATAAGCCTAATGAATTATACTTATCATACTATAGCTGCAATCCTATACAAATTTTTCTAAGCTTTTTAGCTTTTTTTCTAATGAATACTTACTGTGAACAAGTAATAACTAATAGCTATTATATCTCACTATCTAAGGTTTTTTAAAACTTACTTATAAGTATTCAAGTACAAAGTTAAAGATGTTCTAAATATATCATCATTCAATGCATGATTTAACATTCTTAGTACTGAAGCTCCTTTATTGTAAGTAATTTTATCGAAAATACTTTGTATTTCAGTTGGATCATTAACGTTTGCTGTGATTGGATGACAGAGTCTATGATCGTAGGCCAATGCTTCTTGATGTTGTTCAATGACAAATATATCTCCAATACGCCAGTCGGGTTCTGCCTGTAAAAGCAATTGAACAATTATTGTTCAATTAATTTTGATTCACAAATGAAAAATCAACTGCATTTTTATTATCTCACCACTTGAACAGCAAAATATTCAAATAATGTGGCAAAAGCCTCATTTAACCAAAGATAATTCCACGATGAACATGTTACGAGATCGCCAAACCACTGATGTGACAATTCATGCTGAACCGTTGTAATTACAAATTCTTTGTCTTTTTCAGTAGATTTATTTGTCACTAGTAAATATTTTTCTCTGAAACATTCAAATATTGAATAATAAAGTAACAACTAACAAGATGAAAGTAGAAAAAACCTCCCAGACAGCATTTTGAAACGATAACATTATAATAATATTTTTAGTCAAACATTTACTGTCTGAGCTATAGTTCGAGTTTATAGTAGTATAGCACCCACATAGCTTGAAAAACAAATCTTCATACATAAATTACCTACCTATTTCAAGCAAAGAATAAAACAAAATAAATTGAAAACTCAAATGATAAACATAATATTAAATGAAAAAAAAACTATTATAACAAGTGTCTTATATAATTACTAACTGCTGAAAGTGCTGATTAATATAGGTGTACAAGTGAACTTCTACTCTATAGTACCATTGGTCGGGAATACACTTAGTTATAAAACTATAAAATGTAGGTTCAACTATCTAACAAAAAGTGTCTCGACAGTCTAGTTAAAACTTAAAAGTATTTAGACATTTAGTTTAAGGTGCAATAGAATGAATTTGATCGAGTGATCTGTTGCATGTTTCTAAAGGGTTTTTTTATTTTTTGTGCAAATAATGTAGAGTAAACTGAGTTTGAGTATAGTTAGTTGATTGAGTTTAGTTATCAATCATGACCGGTGTAAATCGGGTTTTGATGCCTATAGTGATGGGATACTACCTGTTGGATAATACTATGCCCTTGTAGGTACTTGTCTGTTATTTTTTCGTGAGTCGAGAAGTGGAAAACATCTGAATGCCGTGTTAATTCATGGGCAAATTGTTATCTTAATTAAAACAATTAAATATTTGTATTGGGTATTACGTTATACCAACAATGTTGGTACTTAATAATCAAATACCTACCAATATATATACTCGTATTTATATATATATATAAATAAGGATAAGATTATAAGATCTGTCATTTATAAGACGTATCCAACACATACAACACAATGCAGCAGTAAAATTTAAGTAGGTATTCGATTTTTTAAACTTATAAGTATAAGAACTAATATAAAAATGATTATAACGAGTTATAATCATTTTTAAACAACTCGCTTGAAAATAAAAATATTAAAAATATATCAATCTATTAAAAATTTGATATAGGTAGGTATACAAATAGTATGTATTATAATAATTAAAAAATATAAAATGTATCAAAAAAGGATAATGAAAAAGTTCAACAAATCAAAGTATACTGCCGGTAGCTGATGCAATTATTAATTAAGAAAAATAAATCAATAATGGTATGCTAATATTATAATATTGAAAAATATATCCATTTTTTTGAACTTATACCTACCTATGAAATCAAAAAACTGTGCAATCAGACCAGAAGTTTTAAGTTTCGAGTATCTATAGTACATAATATTATATAATGTATAAGGGTCACCAATTAATATTTTTGAAGGTCCACATTAGGAATATGGAAATCGTTGGCGACCATCAAAATTTCAGACGTTAGTAAAACCCAATGAACAAAAATGATAAATTACAACACTAAAACCGCCTTTTCGATTTCTTATCATTTGTTGTCGTTAAAATAATTTTTTTTGCCGATCAAAAACTTGAAAATTTACCCATAGACCATTTTTCATTTCATATTAGAAGTTCAAAAGTAATGAACATATAAAAATTAAAGGCGCAAATTTTTTTATAAGCATTTTAAATTCAAATTTTGACAATATCCATCATATTCGCAGAGTTTATCAAATTATTTTGTATTTAAAAATGTATATAATCTTCGATTTTTATAGCTAAAAACTAAAAGTTCAACATAAGGTTAAAATATTTATAAATATAAATTATACCTATTTAACTATTGCAAATAATATGTAACAACTTGGCAACAAAAAACAGCGGTAAAATGGAAATATTTACACGACACCAGTTTTTAATTAAATTTATTTTGATGTTTTTGTTGTAATTAAAAAATGATTAGGTAACCCTAGTGAGTTGAGATCTTAAACAAATGCTTAAAGTACCTACATTTTATATAGACCTGATATTATTATGTCTAAAATATTTTACATTTTGTAGAGTCTGCATAGTACATTAGTACCTACCTACCTAATACCTAACCTATTACTATAGCAAAATTACATGAAAAATACAACATCTAGGGCGTTAGGTACCAAATAGGTACCTATATGATTTTTATTTTTTAGATTTACTGAACCAAATGTATTCATTTATTTTTTCCATTATTAAGTTGTGTTTAGTTACTTTTGTATGTATTATGAATTTTTTTCCTTTTTTATTATGTCTGTGTTTTTATAAAAAAAATATTTATATTATATCAGCACTATTATTATTGGCGTATTATAAAACCGGACTCGACAAGAAGAAATAATATGAGTTCTAATATTTACTACGATAACCATAGGTGGTCTTAGGTTTTTAATTTTGAAATGAATTTAGTATCGTATACATTTTAAACATAATATAACGAGCCCATGGCTGATGGGCCTTTCGCTGATAAATTATTTAACTAAAAGCTGTTTTTGAATAAATCTGGCTTATAAAATCTATCCTATAATTGTATAATTAATTTTAATTAATGCAATCTATACCACGAACTGCAGCCACATCTTAATCGGTTGTTGTATGCCCACCACTATATTATAGACTATAGAGACGCTCATTTAACAGAGTATAATAACGCCTGTGTGTAGGCGTCTTATCTTAGATATTTTGCTTTTGCACGACAAGACTACTGTATCGGTCCTGTCGGCAATTCAGTCTAGAACCCGACTCATTCGAGTTAAGTAGTGTGCTTTTTATATAAATTACATGTTTAAAACTAATAAAGTATAATATTCTTATTTAAATCCAAACGTGTATTCTTTTTAATAATAAACTATCAACAACATTTGATTATCACCCGCTACACAGAGAACGGTTTCAACAAATTGTCGTCTTCGGATACAACCAAGGACACAATATAAAATATAACAGAACATCACGGGCATATACGGTGGCGTTCATAACATTGGTGGCAGCGGTAGCCGTTTTTCCTTTTCATTTCTTTTGAAAAAAAAATTCTGTCAAGTGAGTGATATATTCAAATAATTATTGCAAAAAAAAAGTGAACACGAAAGAATTATTATTCACACGGAGGCGCTTTTACATAAATATTGGTGAGGAAACTATTCTATAGTTCCCGATATTTACGTCACACGCATCTACAAATACCCGTAAGAGGTGCTACTTGTTTTATACCACCTACGTAAAAAAAAAACGTGTGCACCATATTTTATCGGTCGTTATAAATAAACAATCAACGCATATTGTCAATACCAATACGCATATTTATACGATAAGCTACACTACATCTCGTCTACATCGATTAATTAGTAAACAGAAATTAATTAATCGTTCAAATTAAACAAAACCCACCACTGTGGTCTCCGCGCATACCGGTTTCGGAGCGTAGAACTTCAAACGAAATAACTTGAAAACTACGTGGGAACGACACCGTGAGACGCGACGAGTTCAACAAGGGATCCAGATAGTCGGTCAAAGAAGTCAATCACTATTCACTATGCAGTTCGGAGTAATAACAAAGACCGTCATACTGTGAGTAAAAAAAAAATATATATATAAAACATAAATATTTTTATATTATAATAATATTATTATCACTAACTTGAATAATAGAATAAAATTACTGTATTTTATTTTGACCTACTGACATAATTGTAATTTTTTTTTTATTATTATTATTGTCGTTTTGTTTTGTTGTTATTATACATTATAATAACAAACTAACACTTTTAATGTATGTCTACTCAATCAAG
This sequence comes from Sitobion miscanthi, assembly GCA_008086715.1. Taxonomy (NCBI): domain Eukaryota; kingdom Metazoa; phylum Arthropoda; class Insecta; order Hemiptera; family Aphididae; genus Sitobion; species Sitobion miscanthi. The sequence continues at coordinate 27,626,308 of CM017805.1, read as the reverse complement.
TAGTAATAATAGTAGCAGTGATAGGAGTCCAGATACATCTACAGTAAATAAAGATTATAGTACTCCTATACCAAATAACTTTGACGATAATTTAAAATATACTGGCCCAAATACTAGGTCACGAACAAACCAAAATAAAAGATACCATAGGAAATCTAGAAGTGTAGAATCATTCATTCTCTGATACTAAGGGTAATATTTCAACTTCAGTACCTTCGGATCAAATAGGTGAATATAACACACCAAAACAATTAAATAAAAATACCGAACTACTCGATTTAAAATTTTCGGGGGTGGATAATTCGTGTACCATTTCCAAAATGAACAATACAGTTCTTTCTTTAGAAACAGCCATTAAATTGGTTCCTTTTTTCAATGGTGAAGATTCAGCTGATATCTATCCTTATCTTAGCGCATGTGATTTTGTAATGTCCAATGTCGAAAACAACATTGCCAGTTTTGTTACACAAGCTATTCGTACAAAATTAAGTAAAAAAGCTTTTGCGATAACTCAACATCGCGATGTAGAAGATTGGGCAGGACTTAAATATTTACTCGAATCAAATTTTTGTGCTAAACGTACACCAGGGTATCTACAACTTGAACTTACATCAACAAGACAGTCTCAGGGAGAGTCAGTTCATGACTACTCTACAAAGGTTGAAAATCTACTTAATGAATTATGTAATGTGAGCACAAAGGGGAAATCAACCACAGATGCCACAGCAATACGTACATATATAAAAGAAATTACTTTAACGACATACGTAGAAGGATTATTACCACATTTAAGAACAGTGATTAAATCAAGAAACTTTGAAACACTGGAAGATGCGATGAAGGCAAGTCTTGAAGAGCAAAAAATTTATCAATCATCAAAAGAGACTCAACGAATACTTAAAGGAGGAAACCAAGGCAGAAATAATAATCAAAAATATTGCGAAGTTTGCAATCGTAATAACCATTTTACAAATCAATGTAGATATGGAAATCGCGGTCAAGATACTGGCCAACAATATGTTAAATCAAAATACATTCAAATCCAAATAATAAAGATGTAAAGAAGATAACATGTACTTATTGTAATAAACCGGGACACTCCGAAGATGTATGTTACAAAAAGAAAAAAACAATAAATCCAATGAACAGTTTTCGGGAAATGGGCCAAGACCGAGTGGCTCGGGCAACCAATCGGTCAAAACATTAAAAACAATAGCCTTAAACCTGCAAGAACCTTGTCATTCAGAACTAAATTAATCGATAATCATGCTTTATATAAAATTCCACAATGTACAAAAAAGATCGTAAAGCTACTTGTAGACACAGGAGCTGATCTTAATTTAATAAAACTAGATGCGCTTCACGATGATGTTCAAGTATCAGACACAAAAATATTCATGTTACAGGGGATAAATGATCAAACAGTTAAGACCATGGGATTTACTATGTTGACAGTCATAAATGGAAATCAATCTTCCGAAAGTGAATTTCATGTAGTTCCGACAAATTTTCCAATTATAGGCGATGGTATTTTGGGGAAACCGTTTTTAACGGAGAATCAAATTGTCATTGACGTAGGAAAAGGGGAAATTACTTCAACATTAGATGACGTCACAACTATTCCAGCTAGATGTGAAACAATTATTCCAGTAGATGTGTCAGATCTACAGATTCAAGAACATCAGAGCATACTAGTTTACGCTCAAAATATAAATAGTGAAATAATATGTGGAAATATATTAAATCAAGTAAAAAATCATCAGATTCTCATAAGTATAATTAACCCAACAGAAACTCAAATTGTGGTACCTATTCCAAAACTAACAGAGTTATCACACGAAATAATAAATGAAGAATCGATAAAACTTTTGTACATACTAATAAAGTAACAAAAAATGAACAAAATAGGATTCAACTTCTAAAAAACTTGATCAAAACAGATCATATGAATCTTGAAGAAAAAGTATCTATTGAAGAGTTATGCAGTGAATTTTCTGACATATTTTTTCTCGAAGGAGATAAAATTACATGTACAGACGCTGTATATCATGAAATAAGAACACCAGGAACAACACAACCCATCTATCAACGACCTTATAGACTTCCATATGCACAGAAAGAGGAAATAGATAACCAAATTGAAAAATTGCAGAATGATGGAATAATTGGGCCCAGTGATAGCCCATGGAATGCTCCATTATTAGTAGTGCCAAAGAAGATCGATGACTCAGTGTGAACAAAAATACAGAGTTGTAGTTGATTTCCGTAAATTAAACAACCTTACTGTGGGAGATGCTTTTCCAATGCCAGACGTCAATACAATCTTGGATCAATTGGGAAATGCAAAGTATTTCTCGTGTTTGGACATGGCGAGTGGTTACCATCAAATTCCAATGCGATCGGAAGACAGACAAAAACAGGTTTTAGCACCGAAAAGGGCCATTTTGAGTTCAACAGAATGTGTTTTGGACTAAAAGGAGCTCCGGCAACTTTTCAAAGACTTATGAATCAAGTACTTATTGGTCTCAACGGTGTAAAATCTTTTGTTTACCTGGACGATGTAATCGTTATTGGAACATCTATTAAAGATCATGAAAATAACTTACGAGATGTATTTAAAAGATTTCGTAAATATCATTTGCAACTTCAACCACTGAAATGCCAATTTTTAAGTAAAGAAGTAAGTTATCTTGGTCACTTGATAACTGATGAAGGCATAAAACCAGATCCAAAAAAAATATCGTGTGTAGCTAACTATTGCACTCCAACTAATGCTAAAGAGCTAAAATCATTTCTTGGATTAATAGGTTATTATCGAAAATTCATCAAAGATTTCAGTAAAATATCAAAACCATTAACATCTTTACTAAAGAAGGATCAACAATTTATATGGACGGATGCTTGTGAAGATGCATTTCAAACATTCAGAACCATATTGACCAAGGAACCAATACTTCAATTTCCTGACTTTTCTCGACCTTTCAATATTACAACAGATGCCAGTAATTGTGCAATAGGAGGAATATTATCGCAAGGAAATATTGGGTCAGACTTGCCAATTTCCTATGCATCACGCACATTAAATAAAGCAGAAATAAATTATAACACGACAGAAAAGGAACTGTTGGCAATAATTTGGTCGGTTAAACAATTTCGTCCTTACATCTACGGTCGAAAATTTAACATTATAACGGACCACAAAACCTCTATCATGGATGTTTGGAGTTAAAGATCCTGGAGCTCGTCTTACTAGGTGGCGACTTCTGCTAGAAGAATACGATTATTCAATCATTTATAAACCAGGAGTCCAAAATACAAATGCTGACGCTCTTAGCAGAATAGCAGTTTCTACTACTACGGAAATTACACCTCAATCGACTTGTGATTATCAGAAATTTCTTGAAGAAATATCCCAACGTATCATTGTAAACAATAATGTTACTGAAACAGCGGGTAATTTATTCGATGCTGCAGACGAATATGCATTAGGACATTGTGTTTCTCAAGATTTTTGTATGAAAAAAGGATTAGGTCTCGAATTCAGAAGAAAATATGGTCAAATTAAACAGCTAAAAAATCAAAACAAACAGGTAACAGAGATAGCTTCTTTACAAGTAAATGGAAGAACTATTCTTTACCTAATTACAAAAGAAAAAACATTGGCAGAAGCCTTCTAATGAAAAAATGTTTTTAACTTTAAAAAATTTGCGAACCTTCTGCGATACAAATAAAATAAAAAAACTTGCATTACCAAAAATAGCTTGTGGAATAGATCAATTAGATTGGTCTGAAATACGCACAATGATTCGATTCCATTTTAAAGGTTCTGAAACCAAAGTACTAGTGTTCGTTGATAACACATATACAGAAGAAGATAAATATAAGATTATCGAAGAATTTCACAATTCACCACTTGGAGGCCATCAAGGAATTTCCAGAACAATCAAAAGAATAAAACAACAACATACATGGAAAGGATTGAAAAAAGATGTACAAAATTTTATATCGTCCTGTCAATCATGTCAGCGAAATAAAACCCTTAATAAAACCGTCAAACAACCTATGGTTATAACAACTACATCTTCCAAACCCTTTGAACGTATATTCCTAGATATTGTTGGACCAATTACCACGTCTAAAAAAGGAAATAAATATATATTGACATTACAAGACGATTTGACGAAGTTTTCTGCTGCATATCCGTTAGTATCTCACGATGCAAATTCGGTATCGAAGGCGTTCGTTGAAGGTTTTGTATGCCAACATGGAATACCGGAGTCAATCTTAACAGATTGTGGTACAGAATTCATGGGTAAAATATTTGCTGCCTGTTGTAAGCTATTGCAAATAGATAAACTACACACGACACCATATCACCCTCAATCTAATGGTGGCCTTGAACGGTCTCATCAAACGTTAGCCGCTTATCTTCGACATTATGTCGATAAACACCTTGATGACTGGGATGACTATGTTCCGTATGCAATGTTTGTATACAACACGACAGTACATACAACAACTAAACACCAACCGTACGAATTAATATATGGATTCCCTGCCTCAATACCACATACATTAAGTAGAACTCCGCAACCTAGATACAATACGAAGATTATGTCTTCGAGTTGAAACAAAAACTTCAAGAGTCACACAAACAAGCTCGAGAAAATATATTATTAAGTAAAGAAAAATCCAAAGAAACATATGATCAAAATAGACATGAAATTAACTTCAATGTAGGAGATCGAGTTTGGATAAAAAATCACCAACCAAAAGGTAAATTAAGTCCTAAATGGCTTGGACCGTATTCGGTTACTCAATTAAAAGACAATGAAAATGTCATAATACAAAAAGAACGAAAAGAAGTGAAAATACACATAAACGAACTTAAACTGTGTTTTCCGTAAAAAAAAAGATAATATCATATCATTTTGTATTATTAAAATTAAGTGTAAAAAAAAAGTAAAATAAAAAAAAAATTGAAATTATTAAAAAAAAAAAAAATAAAAATAATAATATAATGTATTTCTCATATGAACTTGTAGTCAAATAATACACAATGGTGTTTCAGAATAATATGTATGATGGAATCTCTTATTAAAACAGAACCCTTGTACAACATCTCGTATGCAAAAGAATCACCAGGAATCTACTTCGACTACATCCGACATGCATACAACAGCTGCAAATTGGGAGATAGCAATATATTTAAATGTGTCCATTTATCAGGCACATTATTTAGAAATCAAAAATTTTCAGGAGAAACTCTAAACTAGCACTTTGCAATGAAGCGACCGAAAGTTTTTCAGATGAATGCAGTTTCTTATGCTTAAAAAGAAATTTTATACAACTGAAATTTGCTCATTGTTTAAGACTACATCAGAAAAAGTTTTGAACGAATTTGAATTTGAAACTAACAAATTAGTCCAAATAATCGAAGAACAGGATCATTCAAAACATAAACGTAATGTAGCAAACGATATAAAAGAAATTATATATACTCTGTTCGGGTCTATAAAAACAGATGATGTTTACAAATTATATTCAAGTATCAGAACAATGGTAAAAAATGGTCAGAAATCTCAAATTTAGCAGAAAGTAAATTAATAATTACTCCTGCAAATACTAATAACGCAATAATGATCAATAAACCAACTATAGACGCAACGACGGAAATACAAAATAACATAAGACAAATTCGCCGTTTTATTTTAACAGAACGAGAAGAGTTTAGTGATGAAAATATTAAAATTATATTGGAAAAACAGATTATAAATTTCAATTTAATATATAATCAATATGCTTTAGAAGTAGGAAAAATTATTCAATTCTACATTCTGCTATGTATGGAAAATTACACCCTTTAGTAATATCATCAAATCAATTATTAGATGAAATTAAATTAATCAAATTAAATCTTTCGCCTGACTTAAACATTCCTGTAAAATTAGATGTATCTGGTATATCTGAACTGTATAGAATAATGCAAACTACAATCGTTAAAAGTAATGATTTAATTATATTTATCAATACGATTCCTTTAGTATTAAGTAATATGTATAAACTATATAATGTTCTACCAAACCCAGTATATTTAGAAAATAAGAGATTTATGTTTATACAACCTAGGTTTAAGTTTATAGCCATAACTATTGATCAGGAATATTTTATTAACTTAAGCGAAAACGATGTTAGTTTGTGTACTGATACAAACCGTTTTAAAATTTGTAAAAACCTTTTAGCCAAAAGGGTAGTGACCTCAAACGAATGTGAAATAAATTTAATTTCTTATTCAGATATAACAGAATTAGCAGATTTTTGTAAAATAAAATACACTTCATTCAAACATGGGATTTTTCATAAGCTTATGTCATCAAACTCGTGGATTTTCACGGTGACAAAGCAAAATTTAGTTGTAACGTGTTCTAATAAAGATTCAATTACAGAAGTATTAATTGGATCAGGAATATTATCATTAAGCGAACAATGTTCCGCAATTTCAGGAGGTTATCGCATGATTCCGTTTAGAACAATTTATTCAGAATTAAAATCAGACTTTATACCAACTATAAATTTAACTAAAATATACATAATGCTAACACAATAAAAGAATTTGTATCACCAGAAATGGTATTTTCAAAGTATAAAGATGATAATGAAGTCACTATCCCAAAAGATAATTTAGATTATAAGCAATCTTCAATTTATATAAATTATTATTTTATTGGTTTAATAATACTATGTTGCTTACTAATAATTATTCTGTCAATTATCACAATAAGAAAAATATTTAAGTTTAAGAAAATTAATAATATCAATGTAAATCACCGAGTTCGACGGAAAAAAATGAACAAAATCAAGTAGAACTTAAAATAAGAAAAGGAAAATCATTACCCAAAATAATTGTTTAAAGTAGGATAATGATCTTCCGTCTAACCCGGGGGGTGTTGTATGCCCACCACTATATTATAGACTATAGAGACGCTCATTTAACAGAGTATAATAACGCCTGTGTGTAGGCGTCTTATCTTAGATATTTTGCTTTTGCACGACAAGACTACTGTATCGGTCCTGTCGGCAATTCAGTCTAGAACCCGACTCATTCGAGTTAAGTAGTGTGCTTTTTATATAAATTACATGTTTAAAACTAATAAAGTATAATATTCTTATTTAAATCCAAACGTGTATTCTTTTTAATAATAAACTATCAACAACATTTGATTATCACCCGCTACACAGAGAACGGTTTCAACAAATTGTCGTCTTCGGATACAACCAAGGACACAATATAAAATATAACAGAACATCACGGGCATATACGGTGGCGTTCATAACACGGTTGACAGAATATCACTTCACGCGTGAAACTTAGCACGCCAAGTAGGTACTGTGTTGGCAGCTATTTTAAGTCGAGGAAAAATAATTCAATTAATTGAAAACATTACTTTACTTTACTTTAATTTAAACACTATACATAAATATTAAATACCAAACTTAAAAAAAGTTAAATGATTATTGAAAACAATTTACTGGTGAAATATTACAATATAAATAAACTAGTTTTATTCGATTAAACAGTGTATAGGCACAATCATCGTCAACAATAAACTATAGGTACTAGCCAACACGGTATAATATCAATTTTATTTTATAAACTACATGGTGTTAACTGTTTAAACGTCATAATAATATTATAAAAATAACAATAAAAGTTAATAATAGGTACCTTATAGAGTGGTCCTTATTTGTAAGGAAAAAAAAATATTAATAATTTTGATATCTTACCCCCCCCCCCCCGAATTTTGTTCATTGCTATATGAAAAGAATTTACGTTAAATTTGGTCATGATTACTCAACCCCTTCACGTGCCACAATCGGGTTGTACAATTTAATTTCTTGAAAGAAAGTTTAGAATAAGCATAATTGCATGGGATTGACTATTTTATTTTAATTGTAGAATCTATATAATATTTTGATGAAATTGTAAACTGTGTTTAGTCATAAAACGTAATATGAGGCCACGCGTCGAGTCGTCGCCTTTATCTTTAACTTAGTAATGACTGCGATAACATTTTAAAAGTACCTATCAACTGGAAAAAAGTCAACAATATTATTTTTGCACATTAAATAGCCTATAAGCTGATATAAGCTGATATTGTACTATAATGTTTTCTTATTTATTGAACCGCACTCGTGAAGAGAACACAAATTACTGTAAGTACATTCTCTATTCAGTTATTTACTGCGAGCCGCTATAAAGACTGAAATCGCTTTCCCGCACGAGCCACACATACTATTTTTTTGTCACGCCTCTACGTTCATCGATCACGGCAAGTCGGTAAAGGTATGCACTTTGCAGGGATCTATGCAACAACCAGACTTTTCTACGAAAACAATTTCATGAAAGAAAATTGTTTGCTCGTCATGCAGGGAGGTTATAATATGAATATAAGATGTAACCCACGATGTACGATCTACATCGTGATGTAACTGTAGTAATAGGTGACTATATGTATATAAATAAATAGTAATCATATTTGTAGTGTAGGCCAGGGAAGCAAATGTGCTGAGGCAGTTAAATTGTAAACTAGATATAAGGCAAAAGGTATAGTAAGCAGGGGGCAGTCGCGGTATGTCATTACTGCGATACGTTTGATTGTAAATTTTGTGTTTGTTTATAAAGATTGAATAAAAGTGTTTCCGACCAGAAAATTATGTTTTGATTGAGTAGCCACACAATTCTAAGTATACTCCTTAAATCTGATCTGTAACCGGTCAATTTATGGTCGTTGACGATTTAAGGTTTAAACGGTGAAAGTATATAGTCTTATGTTAATTGTATTCTTTCAATCTGATCTGTAACCGGTTAATTTATGGTCTTTGAAGATTGAAAGTCTAAACAATAAAGGTAGCGATATCGACGTTTAGAGAGCCATACTGTAACCGGTTAATTTATGGTCTTTCGGTAACTCTAGTGTCGATAGAGGTATATCACTGAAAAGTGCATATACGACATAACCTAAAGTTAACCCAAAATAAAAATAAAATCATTGTAAAATAAATACATTCATATGTGCATTCATGGGGGCCATCACCCTTACTATTTCAGTTTACGGGTACTAATTGTTTTATCACTTGTAAAATAAAAATACGAAATGTACTGTATTATCAGAGATTTTTGACTTTTAACACAATACTATTGATTATAAATACTAGAATTTATTTATTAATGGTAACACTATTAATTAAATTATTAATTAGTTATTGGCTATTTCTAATGTTATCACACAGTACACACTGTACGCTACAACACACTATGAAGTCATCTATCTTATATTTGTATATTTGTACAGTATATTTTTATACTTAGGATTACGATTACCCACCAATTTTGGGGGTACACCCATCCCTTATAATGGCTGTGGCGGCTGCCACACCCAATACATGGGTTCGGCGCCACTGGGCCGCCCGCCCGCCCCCGCCCGTAAATTTATAACTTTTATAAAAAAAATTTAGAAATGTTTACCTGTATGTATTTAATCCCCAATTTTCCATCGCACCAAATGAAAAGTCTGGAACTGCTAAAAGGCCTATTTTCGAATACGTATATGGTATGTTTGTATAAATTTCCATCAGATTGAGTAATTTATTAGCTCTTTCTTCGATGTATGTTGTTTGATTAATATAGTCTGCATGCGTGTAAATGTAAACTCTTTGCCCTTTTGTTGTATTTACAAATTCCGAAACCGAAAATGCTACTAAGTACGAAGATATTGGTTCTGTAGTTTGATACTGATCACGTACATATTTAGGTTCACCTTGAATACTAGATCTGCAAAATAATAACTTTAATATTAAATATTTAAACAATTTTTAACATTTTTGTTTGTCAGATATGTTTTTTATTATTATTTTTCATGACTTACTGTTTGATAGTTTGTTCTGCTATTGGCATGTTTGATAAAGAAATTTGTTTTTCTAATCTTGTGACAGAAATTGTAAAGGGTGTTTTAAATGCAGGTTCGTCGTAACACGGGAACGCCCTTCTAGCATATGTAGGTTCAAATTGAGTAACGGCTAACCATCTAAAATAAATACAAAATACAAATTAATAACAAAATATATAATTATATATACCTAGGCAGTTGGTACACATATCATATATGTATACCTTGTACCTCCGTAAAAAAGCAGTTTTAACATGGCTAATATGCCCATAACATTTACATTTTTGTAAATGATAAATTTATTATTTCTAATAAGATATAGGTCGCCAGATAGGTAACATATGTTACAAATAACAAAAGACAGTAGGTAGGTATTATTTTTATTATTACTTTATCCATTATTGGCGATTATAGTTAAGGAAATAGGTACCGGGAATTAAACACCATCATGTTACTCATCTCAATGTGAAACACAGCCATAGGCACAACTAGGGTTAAAATTTTCTAGGGGGGGCTAACAAAACTATTTACTAAAAATAACCTATAGGAGGCTTATATCTAAATCAATATGGTATATTTTTTGGGGGGCTAAATCTTAGTCAGGGGGAGGGGGGTAATCTCCCCCTAGTTGCGACAATGGCACACAGTGCAGGATAATGTTTATTGAATTATTGTTTATTTACATAAATTGTATTCGCATAATAATAATAGATATTATACATTACGAATCATCACATTAAAAATATAAAACTATTCTGAGCAGAGCTTGATTTTAAGAACGTATTATATAAAATGTCTTCATACGGACGATGGTAAATGTGAATTTGAACCAGCCGCGGCAATATAGCATATATGTAAGTACTCAAAAATTAAGATTAAGTCAATAAATGTAAACTACATGGCCCCTAGTTTTTCAACAGGTAGGTTGTAAAAATTAGACGTTTAAAACTATACTTTTCATTTTAGGAATGCATATTATGGACTAGTTTTTTAAACTGTTTTTAGATACCGAGCGGAGTTATTTTCGTTAGTCATTGTTCTATTGTCATTATCTAGTTTCTATTGATTCATATATAATTATAAATTACTTTAACTCAAAAGTAATTTTGCAGTAGGTTAGTCTAATACAATAATATTAATATTATCTACAAGAATTGGACATTATGAAGAGTAAATAAATATGAAGAACAAATATTTATGTTGTCGTGACGTTCTATAAGTAATTTAGCACTGGAATCATGTATTAAATATATTTAAATATTTTGTTTTCAATATATATAAATTATAAAATACAAATATTATATATTCTAGGGAATTTACCTAATTCTGAAATTCTGAAATAAAACTCACTTTACATTACCATCTTCGTCCTTGTACCAGCTTTTATAGAAACCTGTCATGTCGTTCCGTAACTCTCCCGAATATGCGATTTTAACATTATATACTCGATCGGCAATAAGTCCAGGTGACTTAAGTTGAATAATGAGTTGTTCATTTTTAGCCACGACGTAGTTTTTGGTCACCTCAACTTTAGTCGTTGAATCCGTAGTCACGTCGATTTGATTTATTTTTAAATCATCTACATTCAAAGTTAACTCTTCCGTTGATGTTTTTACCCGAATGGTTATGTTCACGGTACCGGCAAATGTGAATTGGTTATTTTGTGGATCAATAAAAGTCTGTACATCTAACGTGTAGGATATTGGTTCGGTATTGTTCGGCAAACGGAACACATCCATTTCCTCTCTTACGGCGGTTGCATCCTGCGCAAAAACGCAGAAGCAACACACAGTTAAGAATAATAATTTGAACATGGTAACTCAAGCGACGCAAATAATAAACTAAAAACTTATAATATAATTCCATCAGCTATTCTTACATGAGCATACAAATAAAAATATTTTATCATGATACAACATATAATGATATAATGACTAATGAGTCTTGACTCGAGTGTCAGATAAATACCCTATTACCTACCTACTATATATTTACACTGTTTATCTTTTTAATTTGTTTAATTTATTTTAGTAGGTACCTATTTTAAGATAGCGAGTTAACGAGTTTAATGAAATAAAAATTGTCGTTGTATATTATCTTATATATCTATATAACATACAAGAATAATATTATATACCTACTCCAATATAGTCCTAATATCTATACCCGGTTAGTGTTAATAGTGTTATAACCTACCTATAGGCATACTTATTAATTGACAGAAATAGGGGACTCACCCACTTAAAATGCACATAAAACATTGAAATATTTTTTTTTATAAATATTTTTCAAGGGCAATAGTACATTATGATTATACAATATTTTCTTTGTAAAATTGGTAAATATTTTAACTCAAAAGATATCTATAGCACATGTCTTAATTGTGTGGGTATTTTACTAATTGACTTGAGGCCCCCTCCTCCGTCTTGTTTTAAAATTGTGTAGAGTTGTGAGTATTCTTATTTCTTAAAGCAACAAAGTCAATTGATTTTCTATTTCCTAATGCAATACGTAGTTACTATTTATTGTAATACCTACTTATAATTAAATTAATTATGCTAATAATGTTTTAAAGTGGAGCGGTATACAGTATACTAAAAGAATAAATAATATTAAAATGTATTTGTAGCTATTATTTAAATATAAATTAATAAGTTACTTTGATAAGCATAATCCTATAGACTTTAATTTGTATTTATTTTAATACAAAATGCTAGGTATAAATGACATATAAAACATAATGCCTACCAAAGTTATAATTATAGTATTATAGTTCAGCATAATGTATAATAAACCTAATAAACAATATAAGTTTTTATAAGTACCTATATATAGTTGAATATAGTTACCGATATAAACGCTTTATATTAGACTAAATCCGAATGATAATTTAAATTTTAAATTGAATAAAATGTGGGCATATTAATAAAATAGGCATTGATAAAAATAGATAACTACGAAAAATAAAAATAAAAATAAAAAAATAATAAATTATATACTATATGACATATATTTTATAATTTTTAATTGAAATGTCATTCGATTATTATTTATTTCAACGAACAATAACGGCTCGACGATCACAATTTTACACATGGGAATAGTAATACATATATTAACATTGGGCATTAATATTACGTATGGTTAATGATTACAATTGGATAGTATGATAATATATAATTAACAATGAATAATAATTAAATTAAATTACAAAATTACAAAAATTATAGATAACAATATATAAACATTAAACATACTTGTGGTTATAGGTTATGGATAATAAATAATTAGCAAAATGTCGAGATATAGTACCTTTGGTCAGAAGTGTAATTTAAGCCGCTGTTAAGAGGCAGTAGCGTCTTTCCAGGAGGGAGGGTATATGCCTCCCTAGGAGATCAAATTTTGTACACAATACAATACGTAGGTATATAATAATATGCATATATTTGTATACTTAATAATATGTCTATTAAAATCTTTATATCCCCCCCCCCCGTGAAAAAATCCTAGATACGCTACTGGTAAGGAGAAGTATTGGGATGATCACAAAGAAATAGACGGAGACGAAAGAATTGGTATCTCTCTCTGACCCATATGCAACATAGACAAAACGCATTTGCGCAAAATTGTTTTTTTTATGTTATTAAGTAATTTTAGAGTAAAATCACCCATCACAAAAAAGATAGAGAATAATATTTTAGAGGGAATGACATATCGGTTTTATATTTTATTGTTATTTGACTTTGTATTCGACTTTCAAAATAAACAAAACAATTTTGTAAATTTAAATTATGTTTAAATCGTTTTGAAACAGTATTTAGAGAAATCGATAAGTCATTCTCTCAAAAATATTATACTCTATCTTTTTTGTAATGAGTGATTTTACTCTAAGATTACTTAAAAACATAGAAAAAACGATTCTACGCAAATGCATTTTGTCTATGTTGCACGTGGGCTAGAGAGAGAAAACAAATAGTGCGCTGACATCCTCTTAAAAAGAAGCCTAAGTCAATGAGGTGGCTGCCTCAATATCATTCGTGGATACTTGTAAAGGAAGTAAATTATGGATAATCACTCTGATTCTGTGATGATGAATTGCGGCCCAATCCCTAAATCAAGAACGAGTTACAGTCCAGGTTTATTAGAGGGACGTATGAATTGCTGCCCAGGCTATGAGAGGGACGTATGAATGGCCATAATTACCACTAAATTTCAGTCGTCTCCCAAAAATATATTTTTTTTATTGTTTTATTATTTTTATTATTTATATTTTTTTTCTTTTTTTGACAATGGGTGGGGTTTGTGAATATTTTTAATTTTAGATTATTGGTTTGGAATAAACTTGATATACCATTAAAGATTTAACGAAATTAAACTGCCCTATTTCTTTTTGTTTAAGCTTTGTTATCTATGTTGTCTAATAAACGCTTGATGTTCACAAATTTTTTTTATTTGAATTCTTTACTTGTGCGTTTTATGTAACTCTCAGATGTAACTCCATTACTCCAAGTAACACATCAACAAATTTATAGTCCTGTACCCCGTAGGTAATGGACACCATGCCCATCTTTTACGAAATAGAGTAAGCTCCATGTCTTCGTTGTACATTTATCGCTCTATGTAAAGGTATACAATACTATGTCCAGTTATCTGGTTATCATTAGTAATGGAAATATGACTGTAGAAAATTCAACCATGTCCACTTTTTTAGAGGCAATCAGGCAAAAAACACCATTTGGCATTTGGACCAATCTTCTGTAAAATTACTATTTTGTAACATGGCGTCATTTATCACCGGGGTACAGAGATTTTCAATCTTATGCGATCATTTTCATAATTTTTGAGAGTGCACTTGAGTACCTACAATAATATATTAGGTTTTATTCGTTTTTGTATATAGAAAAAACGGTGAACACTAACGAGTAACGAGAATCCTCAAACAATTCAGTGTATAGGTATTTTATAAAACGAGTATCGTGTAGATTTGGAAAACAATGCAAAGTGCATTATAGTCCTATTTTTTTTTTTTTTACAGAGTGATATTTATAACATTCAATTCAGAGTCAGAACTAAGAACGTTGCTTTTGTAGTTTATGAGATGTAGTGGTGAGACCAAGTACAATACTACAGTGCAACCAAGTTTTTACTTTTTTAATAAAAAAATTAAATATTCATAGATGGCATACCTACAGGCTACAATAGATACAACTTTTTAAGTTTGTGGTATCAATGACTGAATAAGCTAGAAATATTTAATTTTATAAATTACCTAAAATTATAAAACCAACGGAAACATTTTATCTATTAAAAAATAATGTATTTAATAATTTAAAATTACACAACAATTAATTAAAATGAATACTGTATTAGATTAAGTTTTAACTAACTATGTAAGTATAATTCATTAATATTTTTACATTCCTTGTCCATATCAAAGAAAATATGTCACAAAAATACTTAATAACTAATATGATGGTGAGACAAAAAATGTAAAATATTTTGCCCTCCCCTTGATAAATTCCTGCGGACTCTCTTGTATATTAGTATCATTATATATTATAGTTTTGCATTTAGTTAAAGCACGATTTACGATAGTAGGTATCTTAAATCGTGACTCGTGAGTTAAAGAAAAATACAATCTATAAATATTCATTGTCCACTGGCCACTAAAAATGATAAATTGTTGAACCTCGTAAAATGATTCTGAACTATATACACAATATATAATATACAGTTTATAGAAAATTATTATATGAGTATAGGTAATCAGTAATAACTATATAGTATAATGTTTCAAATTTCTACGATTAATATTTTTTGAATTACCTACAACCAAATAACAAACTTTGTTTTGAGGAATCATTATTTTACGCGTGGTATGAATACCTATTAAATATCATCAAAAATTGAACTATAATCACTCATAAAAATTGCAAGCGACTTTACGCTAAACTATTTTTCAAATTCCAGTTAAAAAAACTTAAGGGATTTTCAAATTTTTTATTAAATTGACAACCTTTAAACTTTATTATTGTAGGATAAAATTCTTAAACACACATAATTAATCGAGTAATTAATCGCTTCGCTAAGAACATAAAACCTATTGGTTAATTATATTGATAAACTATTCTAATTAATGCATCACTTATCAAAATATAATTGTATACATATAAACTTTTAACCATGTAGCCGTCTATGAAAACTAAAACGTTTAATAAATAATAATAACACTTAAATTATGTAGGTTTAAGTGCGTAATACTTCGTTAGTACAATATTAATATTTTGTATCTTTAAGTTCATAATTATTATGTGGATAAGATAGCATAGGTGGGTATATATATATAGATTATATAGGTGTACGGCTGAAAGAATAACAAAACAATTGTATTTTCTGAAGTGTAATCCTGCTGCACGTACAACACATAACACATTACACATACAATTAAAAATAAAAATATTATATTCAATATATAATAATATATGTATACCTACCTACTGTACGTATGAACCGGTAAATGTAAGTTGCGTCCCGATAACATATGCAACGATACGTCAGCTGCGGCGCGGTATTGTTCAGGTACATACACGTTAGTTGCGGAGATACCTAAGTTGTTTTTTACACCATGTTTCTGACATGCACCGGACGTTAATAGTGTTTTATGGCCTTATGGATGGCTAGCCGCAGGACACCTAGGACATTTTGCAAAGATCAGGGTTTAAAATTGTATATTTATATAATTAAAATGTCGTGGCCTAAAATGTCATTATTATCAGTTGCATATATATGATATATAGGTACGTAAAAAGGGGCAAGGCGCAAATAGACTTAAAAATATGGTACCTTGTAGTTTGCGCCTAAAACAACATGAATAAGTAAATAAATTAATAAGACAACACGTCAAATACCTACTAACTTAAACTTAATATAATAATATTGATAAATTAATAAGTCAAAATGTATTATGAATTACTTTTTTTAATCATGCCTAATTTATATATTATTTACCTATTTACGAAGAACCTTGTTTTACATTTCCTAAGCTATAAAAGTTGAGCATTTTATACATTTTTAACTACAAAATAATTATTAAATTTTTAATTTGATAAATGTTGTCAAAATTTGAACTTTAAATGCTAATAAAAAAAAATTGTGCCTATGTATTTTTAATATTTTTCTACTGCTATTGTAACAATATATCAAATTATAATATAATATATCAAATATTTCAAACATGAAAGTGTCGATTAGTTGATATATCTCATACTACAATATGCAGGCATTAATTTTTTTTATTATATATAATCTATACCTAATAAATGAAATGGGTATTTTTGAAATCGATGCAGCAGTGCAGCACGATGGCGTACTTTTTTGTTTTTTGACCAGACTAATTATAACACAATTGAGCGTCGAATAACCGTAAAGGTTATAGGTACTTATACAGTATACTAAATGTTATAATTTGTATACTTGTGATATACTTATTACTTACACTTGCCAACTTATTAAGTATACTAATAATATTATACTATATTTTAAAAAATATCATAATAATTATGCAAAGTAAATTACAAATACAACCTCATCAGCAATTATTATTGTTGACCTAAGATGTGTTTCAATCAATTTTAGTTTACTAAACGTTCTTTTGTTTGATGCAACTGTTACAGGAGAAGTCAACGGCAAACGACAAACTTGATTAGCACATAGTAAAATATGCTTTACATCTTCAGATCTTCCACTTTTTCCATTAAAGAATTAAATGATAATATTTTTATTTTATCTTCTTGACAAAATAATATTTAAACATAGTTCTGTTTAAACTAAATCATAATTTTGTATTTTTGTAAATTTGCACCTACTACACGGCTACACTGCTTGATGGGAATGAAAAAATAGATTTTTTTGGATTATCCAATGAAATATTAGGTTTAATAAATATTTAAATGGTTGAGAACTTGATAAAAATAGATAATAATAGAAATAGTGGTTGAATAGAAGAATGAATGATTTTAAATTGTCATTTGTTAGTTTAATTGGGTATCGACTATCGAGAATAATAATTGTTAAAATTATTTTAAATTCTATTCTGTAAAATAGATGTATTGTAAATTCAGTTTGAGTTGTTGCATTACAATCAAATCGTTTAGAAGCTAATCTTTTACGATGATGATTTTTAAAATTGGCTTCTGAGTATGTTCTAAGTGAGTTCGCAAAATCTTTAGCACTATTAATTAAATGGTTCATTCCGTGATCATCTGATTTTCGTCAACGTTTTTATTGTACAATCGATTACAGTTATTGCATCATTTATACATACATTTTTTGCTTCAAGAGTTTCAGTACCTAAAGATACTTCAGTTTGTACATAATACTTTTCATAAATGATAAAGAAACAAAAAAATCAAAAGAGAATATTTGTTTTTGAATACCAAGAGCTTTTGATCTTGTTCCTTTATCAATACATTTGTTTAGTGAATGAATATCATCAAGGCGTTCAACCACAGCTTCTAATAAATTTCCGAAAGCTCTAACACTTTCAGCACAAGCAGTCCATCGGGTTTTTGTAATGCGTTTTCAATTTTAGAAATTTTCTCATGAAGTAATCCATAATATATCTTATTAATTGAAGACAAAATACATAAAGATATAATATAATACATCAACACCTATATGTTATATTTTTATTATAGTACCTATTTGTGTTGGGCAGTTGGCAATCGGGAAATTAACTTATAAACCTTTATATTAATTATTATTATAAATTATAATATATTATCATGACATTTTCGTATATTCGTATTTCGTAATATTTATAAAATTATTTAATAACTTTTTCTAAAAAAAAAAAAATTGTAATTTGCTGAGTGCCAACTCAAATACTCAATGTATCAATGTGCCAACTGAAATATACATTTTAACGCATGGGGGGGGACACCCCTTACACCACCTGTTCGGGTCGGCCCTGAGTAGCGTAGACTTGTAGTAGCATTGATTAAGTAGGTATACTTGTTACTTGATATTATATGCATACCAAGTATGCCATACTTAATCAATGGTTGTAGGTACCGTTTAAGGAGCAGAAGGAGCTGCTGGAGGCTTCAACTGCCTTAGACAAATGACAGCACTGCCTACCCACCATACTACCAATTGTTGCGATTGAGGGGTAGCTGGGTAGCTTAGCCATCTAAATTAAAATAAATAATTATCATTACCTATTTGCTTATGTTATTAATCAATTAATTTTGTGTAGAAAGATTTAAGCCCCCTACTCCCCCCCCCCAAAAAAAAAAAATCAATCAAATCTCCACCAAAGCCTACCGATAACAGACTGACGTCTAGGGGCTGACTGCGGTCCTGTACCTACTCCTGTAATGTGTCATGACGTGTGTACCTAGTACTTAGTACCTACATGGCTACATATAGTCATATTATTATTATATATATAAAATAATAATTGTATATATATGATATTAATTGTATTATTATGTATTTATGTCTAAGGTTGTTTGTAATATCAACCTATTTACTTATTATTATTTATTGTTATCGATTACCATTACCATTACTACCTACCTTATGGAGTATGAACCCGGGTATAATTGTTTCAAATGTTATTTAATATCATAGGAAATGGTTCGACTGCCGTTCGTGGTGCATTAAAAATCAAAATTTTTTCATATCATTTTATATCAATAGTTTGATTAACCATTAACTACAACGCTCTCTTGTCATGCGCCATGCCGACAGGCGCCCGACATCGAGCATACATAATAGTGCCGTTTTCCGAAAACTAGTCTCGTTTGCTCTGCCCAATATTGTTTATTTTGTGCACTTACCAATGGGCCCGATTATACACCGTGCTGCATGTAAAAATGTAAACTTTGTGTACCGTGGCGCCTGAAGGTAAGAAGCAACAAGCCCGTAATATACGTACCGGACTGCACTTCACTATGTCAAACTACATGAGTAGTGCCTCCACTAGGAAATCCGAGTAAGTCGATCTGTCGTTGTGCTTACGAGTAATACACAACATATAAGTGGAATGAATGGGGGGGTAACCGTGTAGACAATAATATGCCAAACACACACATATTGTTTTTTTTTGGTGTAATGTAAATGTTATAAGAGTTGATCGATTGATTTCATCGGTTGACTGACCGGTGTGTGTAAACTTTGTATTTTATACTTATTGGGCAGGTGTAGTTTGACGTTGTTTGTGACTTGGATATTTTTTTTCTTGTTTCAATAGTGACAAGTATGACGATGAACTGACCGATAGAGTTGATACTAAAAGGTAGGTATTACCAATGTTTCATGACCAATGTATGTTCACTATTCATTTATCTCTTGTTATGAAAACATTAATCATTAGGAAAATAAGAAACGCAAGTGAGAAGAATCGCAGGGATCAATTTAACAACTTAATCAATGAGTTAAATCGTATGTTGTCCACAACCAATAGAAAAATGGATAAGTCCACTGTTTTGAAAACAACCATAAATTATTTAAATAAACAGAAAGGTTTGTTATGTCTATTTATTCTGTTGTAAAATATAAAAATTACATACTTTAATCATTTGTAGATATATTATTGAAATCAAAAGTACATGAAATAGACAATGATTGGAAGCCGGCATTTCTATTAAATGAAGAATTCACACATATAATTTTAGAAGTAAATTTTGTGGTTCAAATTTTTTGTCTAAACTAAATTTTTGTGATTTCGTTATTATTTAGGCTTTGGATGGATTCATGATAGTATTTACATCATTAGGAAAGATCCTCCATGCATCAGAAACTGTCACTGCTCTTCTTGGTTATCTTCCGGTACTATTTTTAATTATTTTCAATATTTATTGCTGTATAATCAGTGCTTGAGTTGGAAACAAATAGAAGGGAGATGCAAAAATATTTTTGAAAAACGCTTGCCAAGTCAGGAATCAGCATGTAAACTTTCTTGATTTTTAATTTTCAGAAATGTATTAATTGATATCACACCCAGAGGTATAACAGTTTGAATCCAGAAAAATATTGGTGTGAATAGCCCCACAAAAAATCATTTTCATTTTCATTTAGTGAGATAGATCTCCAAAACCGGAGAGCGGATTTCGTTGTTCGGGGTCTTGTTGGATTCACACTGGTTAGGAGAAGTGCAGTGAAGATTTTCAGAACTTTATCTTTAATAGTCAACTCACTACAGTACATAAAAAAAATTAAAACAAATTTTATTGGGTGTTTTTTTTATGTTTTTCAGTTTTACAGCTTTGTAGTGAATAACGATTGGAGATAAAGTTCTGAAAATCTTTATTCCACTTCTCCTAGCCCATGTGAATCTAACAAGACCCCAAACAACAAAATCCGTTCACCTGTTTCGAAAATCTAGCGAAAAATAACTTATTTTATCTGTGAAAAATTTTAATTCCACATTTAATATCTAATTAACAATCCCTTTTTAATGAGTTATCAACCAACTTTCTAGCTAACATAGTTAAGGAGAAAATTTAAAAAATAGAAATTTTGGGACTGTTTACGCCGACGTTTTTTTTTATGGATTCATCAAGTGGTTATACCACTTGGGTGTGATATCACATCTCTCTCATTAATATTTTATATTAAAGCTAGCTAAATTACCCTCCTACTCATCATTACTGAGTTACATTTTTATTATTTTCCTATTTAACACAGATTCTTGAAGTTTTCAAAATTCTGACTTCATTCAATTACTATACTTATTTAATCAAAAAAGTAAAACATGCGTACCCAAAAATTTAAATTTCTTATTGATTAGGATATATTGAGAAAGACAATGCAAAAATATTTTTAAAAAATATGCTCTACTCCGTCCCTCTAAAATTCAAGCGCTGTGTATAATGTATATAATGCTATATAATACATTACAATACATTAGTATGTTTGTGGTTCTAATGACATATTTTTTTTAGAAAACCATGAAAAATTTATCAATATTTAAAATAATTCATGAAGCAGATCATTCGTTATTACAAGATCGAATTGTTGAGTCCAGAGTTTCAAAGAATTATGATAATGGTAATAATATATAACATGTATCGGTAATACAAATACTGATGTCTGTTATTGAATATCTGTTTTTAATTTGTTTTAGATCAAATTGTATTTTCTTGTCATTGTAAGAGACATGACCCATTTAAAGATAAAGAAGAAATAAATGAAAAAAATCAATTTGAATTAGTACAATTTTTTGGTTACTTTCAACCAAGTAGTGAAATTTATCATGGGGACAATCTTAGAATTTCGTCTCCATTTAGCAGTGAAGAAGATGACCAAAAGTAAGACATACATATTTTGAAATTAAATTTTGAAGTTAAAAACTACAATGTTTATTTTGAATGTATAGTCTAGTATTTGTTGGTATTGGCCGACTTATGACTCCACAGTTATTAAAAGAACTACCAGTTATGGAGGATATAAAAAGTGAATTCACCTCAAGGCATAGTTTAGAATGGAAATTTTTATTTCTTGATCATAGGTGAAAAATATTTATTTTAACAGAATTTCATTCAATTTTTAACTTTGTGTATTTTATATTTATTTCAGAGGTCCTTCAATTATTGGGTATATGCCATTTGAAGTACTGGGAACATCTGGTTATGAGTATTACCATATTGATGACTTAGAAGATGTAATATTGTCACACCAAGCACGTAAGTAAACAACTATAAATATTTTTAATTCATGTTATTAAGTATTTATTTTTTTAGTTATGCTTAAAGGTGAAGGAACATCTTGTTATTATCGGTTTTTAACCAAAGGCCAACAATGGATATGGTTACAATCTAGATATTATATTAGTTACCACCAATGGAACTCAAAACCCGAATTCATTGTTTGTCATCATCAAGTCATCAATTATTTTAATGTTATTAAAAAAGAAGGTGAGACTAACGATGGAAGAAAAAATAGTAAAAAAAGATTATGGCACATTCCTTTAAATGAAATTGAACATCACTCATCAAATAGTGATTATGATTCATATCAAAAGAGACATTATGAACAACCAAGTACAGACTCGCCAAAAATGGTTTGTTATAAATAGTTATTGTATCATGTAATAGTAATATGAAATTGGTATTTACTATTTAAGTAAATTGCATCAACTTAATTATTTAGTAAATATTAATAAATGATATTTTTCATCTATTGAACTGTTGGGATTGATTAGCTTAAAATGTAGGCTTTATAGTTAATATTATTTAAAAATCACAATCAGAATATTAATTTCTGGTAACAATTAATGAATGATTTTGGAAATTTTATTTATACACCATTATCCAATTGCCTCAGTCAATTTTTTAGCAAGGTAATATGCACATTTTTAAATTGTAACATTTTATATACTCATATCATAATATTGTAAAAAGGCCAATGTGTCCACACAAATAGTGTTCTTAGCACGCAAATTTGCCATGTCTCAACAACTTACCTTAAAATTTTATTTTTGGAAACTTTAACCTTACTTTCTAATATAATTAAGCATTTCAAAATACATTTTTATATTCAAATATTATACTAGGAATGTTATTTACCAAATAAATATATAATTAATAATGTTAATAAATATATTTTATATGTTTAGAAAATTAGATCAATTGAAGATATTCGAAATTCTAATTCTGAAGTTGAGTCATTGTCATTGGTAGAAAGTAAACATGATGATACTGAAACATTAAACAATTATTTAGAAAATGCACAATCTTCAGTAAAATTACCTGCAGGCTCAGTTTCTCCAGTAAGTTTAACTGTCAAATTTAAAATTTAATTGGTATAAATAATATACATATATATAGTATAATATTAATAAGTTTTATAATAGTGTTCAAATTAAAATTTCATAACAGCTATGATTTTTTATTTGTTTGAAATTTTCTTTACAGTTAATACGATCTTAGTATGACGTGTATAATAAGTAAATTGTATAACATTTATAAATATAAGCCAGATAAAGCATGAAAAAGAAGTCTACAGCTGATCATATTGTGAACTATATTTACATAGTTAGGAATAAGTTGTTAAGTACTGAGAGATCTCCATGTTATGGATATTATAACTTATTATCATCATGTATGGTTTAGATGCCGACTTGGAGTTTTATATTAAACTAGGCAGTTTAGTGTATTTTGAATTTGATTTTAGGAGGGGTATAAGATTATGCAAGTAACTGGCTTACATTTGTTTTTGAGGCTGAGGCCTCAATTTGGTCTTCTATTCGTGTTGAATAGAAACCCGAGATATTTTACTTCAAATGAGCTGACCCCCCTTGATCATCTCTTGATCAGATAGTGAAAGTGTATGAGCTATTTTGGCTTCGTTGCTTTTAATTTTCCATGTTTTGAAACATTGCCATAAGTTTGAACTTTTAGAATGGTTGATTGGTGCCTAAGATGTCAGTACCATCAGCGTATCATCAGTATTTTAATACAAATAATGTAAGCTATTTCTTAATTTTGGTTTCTATATTATTTTAATTAACATAACTTAAATTATTACAAAATACCAATAAATTATGGAAAAATTGAAACCAAAACTGATGATAAGTTAACATTTATATTTTATACCTATTAACACATAAAATAAATGTAGTC
The DNA here is from genome assembly GCA_008086715.1 of Sitobion miscanthi. Classification (NCBI taxonomy): domain Eukaryota; kingdom Metazoa; phylum Arthropoda; class Insecta; order Hemiptera; family Aphididae; genus Sitobion; species Sitobion miscanthi. The sequence goes on along the minus strand of CM017805.1, from coordinate 27,601,734 downwards.
ACAGGAAAATCTTATTCAAGATCAATTACAACGTAAACAAGAGGAATTACAAAAAACTATTGTCAAGCAACAGGAAGAACTAAAGAAAATAACTAAACAATTATTAATGGCTCGATGTGGAATTTTGCCAACATTTATGGACGTATGTAATATAGGTTTATAGTTCTATTTAATTTTAAGTTGTATTCAGACTATAAAACTATGTTTAGGATTCTTTACAAACATCCACACAGACTTCCGAGCAAACAACTCAACCAGAGACCTCTACCAATCAAATAATTTGTTCCAATACTAGTGGTGAAAATTTTGTTACGCGTCCATTAATATCTTCTGATGTCTTATTACTACACGAACGAGTAAAGACACTTTTACAGTTTTACCTATTAATTATTTATTTTACTTATACATTTTATTTTTAAAGAATGAACAAGTTATGCAGCATTCCTATTCATCAAATATAGTACAGAATATGGTCGATGAGGGAGGAGGACAATTGGATTATAGTTATAGTAATCAGTCTAATGATGTTCTTTTTGAACAAAGTTCTCCTTGAAAATCATAACAATTTCAAAGGTAGTTTAGTTTCTCATGTATATTTCTTTAATGATTAGATGTTAATACATTTGTTCAACGCTCAATGATTTTTTAGTATGATACCATATAAATAATGAAGTGAGTGATAATTTTACTACAAATTACCAAATATGTATTTAAAAAAATTTATTTGTATAAAGGGTTATTAATTATTTATTCTTGAAAACTAAATTATCATTTATCTTTTAGTTTACAATTATTTTTCACATTGTTTGGAAGTTATATACCAAGTGGGCCGCTGGGTTTCCAAAGTTAACATAGGAATAAAACTATTGCTCGGTTTATATAATATGATTTCCTAATTGTATGTTATGAAAACAATAGTGAACTCTGAATTACATGTGATCTCTTAATGGTTTTGAAACATAAAATTAAAAATATCCTTATGAAGTTCCATCAATGGATGGCCACTTCACAAGCCCCCTGTCTGAAATGTTGTAAATTTAGTTTTTTTTTCTAAATCCACGACATAACATCACAGAATAGAATAATATATGTGCTTAATGTGAAAAATATACATTTGCAGATTGTACAATTACTAGATTAATAATAATAATAATAATAAAGAAGATCATAGTATACAACAGCTAATAATTATTTTTAGAAAAATAAAATTTTAAAATCCTTGTTAAAAATATAATATTATTTAGTAACAGAAAATGCAATTTTTCATCTATTTATTGAAAACATCAGATATTTTATTTTATAAACGAGAATACTTATAATAAGTGATTACTCAAGTTCAATGTTCATTTATGCTATTAAAACTTTTGATCTAAATAATTAATTAATTCATACAATTTAAATTCAAACAATTTAGAAGACTTAACTTAGCTACTTATTTAATTGTAAATATTATCTTAATATTTTTGCACTAATTTCTTCATACATATATTTTTAATTAAATGTAACCAGCTACCAGCCATATTTTTTGTGTATATATTTATATTTAACTTTTTCAATTATTTATTAGGCTAAATAACATTATTTGAAAAAGATGTTCCTCTTTGTAGGTTCTGTTGTGGTTCCTTCGTTCTTGTACCTGTATTGTCTTTGTGGTAATAGTTATAATTACATGTACAAAGACTTATCTAATATGACTTAAGTTTTAAAAAAATGTATCTGTCAATTAAACACTGTTAGTCATAACTTATAAGTGTACATTACTTAATACATGTAATTACTAATATTTATGATTAACATTGGGTGCTATTGAATATTCTTAAGTTATAATTTTTTTTTTATTGATTGTTTTGTAGTTACTTTTGTGAATAATAATGCATTAATTTTTATATTTAACATTGCATAAGCCTTTATAGTTTGTATTAGTGACAATACAATAATGTCCTATATAAAATAACCCAAGAGATTTTTAATTTAAGATTTATAGAATAGTGTAAGTTTTGTTTACTTGATTTGTCTGTTTAAATTGGTCATTGATTTGTATGTAACATATTGGTGTGTACAGTAAAAATCACTTAGTAGGTCACCTTAATGGGCTGGATAATTTTGTTGTTTGCTATATACAAATATATGGATACAAGTAAACAAATCTCATTTGTTTTTATAACAATTAGACATACAATCATTAAATGCTAAAATGCTATGTACTGTATTTATCAAAACTGTAAATGCAATAAATAATTTTATAATGATTCAAAAGATTAATTTTTGTAATATGTTAACTGATTGGTCATGATATCAAATTATCCTATAATTTGGGTCTATGCATATAATATACTTTTGACTGGACTTATAAAAATTAAATTATGTGATTTTTATTGTATATATAATATATTATGTAATGATGTACAATGTGACCCTTACTATTTATTTTTATGGTACCCAATTTGTGTATTTTAGTCAGTAAATAATTTTAAATATTTTATTTATTTCATACTTACAATTTAATATTCATAATTTTTTTAATTATATACTTCCAACCAACTGAGTTTAAATTGTATTTGTATTTGTGTTGTTTCTATTAAACTATATACATTAATTCAAATAAAAAACAATAAATATAATCAATTTATTATAAAGAGGATAAATAATGTGTTTTACCTATAATTATGTATCAAAATTTTAATATATAATTTAAGTAATTATATTTTTATTTTATTTATCTTTAGACAAATACAATTTTAAAAAAATATAACATATAATATAGACTTATAAAAATATTACTTAAATAAAATATATAAAAGTTGAATAACAAGTCAACCATTCCCTTTTTTTTTTAATCTCAATTTGTCATAAATTATAATGCTTTATTAAAATAGTGGTCATTCGGTATGCGATTTTAGAGTTTGATTAACTAAATCGTTAGTCGTGTTTTCTGTTTCTTCCACGGCATTAGATTTATCCTTGAGTACTTTACCACCAGTAAATCCTATAAAACGAAATGTAAATAACTTTTGTCAATTATTGTATTTAAGTTAAAAATAAAAATAATAAATATAAGATTATTATAGATCTTACCTAGTACAAAGCAAGTAACAGTGGCAAATACTCCAACTTTAGCACCAGCCAAACATCCTAATGGACCTCCAACGCAAGACCCAACCACAGCTCCAATAAGCGGATAAGACATTTTCTTCAATTTGGCTGCTTTGCGTAATGACTGTTCTGCTTGAATTACATTTTCATGTGTTGTCTCAACATGAGCATCAATTTTTTCAACATCTTCTTTTTGTTCCTTTAATTTAAGTGTAAAAAAAAATACTACACAAGTTAAAAATAATCAATCATTTGATTTTGTATTTTTTTAATATAGTAATATAAAAAATATATTGCATGAATCAAACCATTGAACACAAAGTATGGTATTTTACTTTTTACATTAATAATATTAAATTCAAACTTAAAAGAACTCCTCTAAAATAGTATTTTAAATATTTAAGTACAAATTTTTGATTGCAGGAGTTTTTAAATTTAAATTTTATTTCTTACTTTTGGAACATATACATATTCACTTATAAGATTTCTAGTAGGAGATTATAAAATAATAAAAAAATCCAAGATTGACAGAATACAAAAATTGGATGTTAGGCATTTGTTACATTTCACTCACCTTGATGTATAATAGTGATGTCTTATTATTATAAATTTGAAAGCAATAATTAATAATTGTATTCAATATACGATCCTGAGTGGAGTTTATTTAAACCCATGGTTTCAAAGTATCAATTAGACTCAATTACCAACCAATAGCATGACTACATGATAATTCTGAAATTTTTTGACTGCCTGAAAAGGGTGCACAGAAAGAAATAACATTGTGAAACTGTAACAAACCCAATAATATACATTCTAATATTATTGTGATCGTTTCGCGCAGTACATAATAAATAGCATAACACTAGGATAATCAATCAACTCATATTTTAATTATAATACGTCGTAGGACACTAAGAGAAAACAAGACAGTCTTGAACTTCGAACTCTCATGGGGATAAATAAAACCACCTTTAAGAAAACACCCAAGGGCTAGTCATAGACGAATAATAGGAGATTGGGCGATTACGATCAGACAGCCGAGCGTATACACATGATTAATTAAAACGCATTGCCAAATACACCTTGTGCTCTAATCCTAAACGCCAATTTATCTAAATATTGACGGATGGCGTATAACATATATTGCAAAGATAATAAACAGGATGTGGTTTTCGGAATAAGCAGGTTAGGGAACGTGTAGATGATAAATGGAATCACGTCCTGTGAAGTCCGCAGATATCGATAGACAAGGGGGGAAGTAGGAGATTAGGAGACCCTATAAAACCCGGCCGAAACGGCCTGTAAATCAGACGTGTTTCTCCATCGTACAAGCGAGCACCTTCACGATAGTCATAACTACACATTATCGAATTGGACTTAGAATAATTTAAATAAATAAACAACTTAACTTTTATCAAGTCTACTCTTATTTATCAACCTACCGGAAGAAAATCCTCTATCAACGGTCTTGCTACCTGCAACCTTATAAACTAAGCAGTCAAGTAGATTGCTGGTTTATAACAAAACCAATAAATTCTGTACTTTTCCCAAAATTTTTAATGTCAAACTGCTCTTGTTTTCTACTATAGTATAATCTTTCAGAAAGTAGAATACATGCACTCAATAAAAATTATAGTGATTTCTTTTCAATTATAGCTGTTAGTCAAATCACATGTAAGATTTTTCTTTGCGTAGTTTTGGGAAAACCCATCATCATGGATAGATTTTGTAACTTGAATATACCATTATTTAAAGGCTGATACTTGATTTTTTTTTAATGCCTATATACCCATTATAATTTATAGTACCAATATATTTTCTTATAGAATCTAAATAAGTGTGTATTTTAATTGGTTAGTGAATTTGTATGCTTAAATAGTAGAAAATTAGGTAATGTTGAAAATACTATTGAGGACAATTTTACTATGAATAAACTAATTATTATAGTATAATACACAATTAATAAATAATAATAGATGAAAGGTAAGTTTGATTCTGATACATACATTTACTAATTTACTGAGATCACGAAACAGATCTTGAATGCCTTGTATGTCTTTCTCAACATTTTTAACATCTGATTCAATCGCTAACATTTTTTCCTGTTTTTGTTTTTCTTCTTCAATAGATATTAAAAACATGCGTTTTTGATTTTCTGCTTCTAATTGTTCAGTATTGTCTTTATACGTTTCTTCTGGTACAGCACTAGATTTGTATTCATTTAATTCTTCATCTATTCGAGCCATGTATAAAAAAAAAATATTTAAAACACAATAGTAAATTGGTGTCGAAATATTTAAAAAAATTACTTCTAAACATATCAATAGCTTCCAATATCAATTGTTTGCTTGGATTCATCGAGTTATCGAAGGTCTGCAGATCTACATCAGCAACTTGATTTCTTAAGGTTTCCATCTCCCTGAGTAAAGCTCTCGCGCGTTTGATGGATTGTGAGGCTTTCATTTGTAATTGACGCATACTGCTACGGTTTTCTAAACGTCTTTGCTGTGTACAACAACAGTTACATAACAACAGAACAATAAAAATAATAGCTGTAGTCTAAACAAAACACTAACCTTGGCAAGATTGGATTTTAACGTTTTCAGTGTCTCCACTTGGTAAGGAATTGCATTCTCGACAAAGTTTTTGATCGGTAGATCTAAATGACGAATCCTTTGCTTGGTCGTCCATAGACTCGAACTTTCGGCCATGGTTATTCTCCAGAATTACGGCCCAATCGTATTAGTTATTCAAGTTACTACTGTACCTATATGACACATGAGATGTATAAATCACACAGTAAGAACATTGGATCAAAAAAAAGAAACGATTGAACAAGATGTTTGAAACGCCAGTCTATAGAACAACGGAATACTGCTTAGTTCACTAACTAATGAATAATAACTATTAAATAGTAAGTTTTATAAGTCGTCAGAGTGTGGCTGTGTTACGCACTTACGATTATGCGAAGTCGACTGACGATAGTCGAAGACCCATAGCTGGTGGATAACAGGTCGGACATGCACAAAGAATTGAGAAATGATAACAGCAATATGTTTTTTGTGTTTATCGAACATTGGTATCAATTGTTTTGTTTACAAATAGTTTTATTTCGTATTTACCCTAATACCCTATGTCTTGTGCGTTAATGGTTGCAAACTTTATTCACGGACTCGATTACAGAGTATTCCTTAACGATAATGAATAATAATAATCATCGCAATATTTTAACATATTTACAACAGTTTAAAACAATCAATTGTTAATTTTGATTTTCAGACAGTTATTGCTTATTACGTTAGTGGTCACGACTAAATAGGTAGGCTAATGTTCCACCGTTGACAATATCTATTCCGGTAATGTATACACCAAATAAAACCAACATTGTAATATAATGATGTAGTTGAAATAGGTTCAACACATTAATTATATTACAGAAATACACAACATTATCGAGCGCGATCGTCGACAATTGATTGAGTCTCTCTGGTATAAAAAAAAAAATAGTGAATATTAGGTACAATATATTATATTTTATTACTTATTATATCAAATACGAATTACAATTCTGTGGACCTATGTGCAGTGTTTTTTTGTATATTTTTGAGGATAGTTGATGTGTTATTTATAATAATTGCATAAGGTTGTTTGTTGACTGACTGCCGTTGAGCACGGACGAAGGAGTAAATCCATTATGGTTTATCTACTGGAAGCCACTGCTATTTGGTTTTCATTTAAAATTTCAATTGAATTTTTAATAAACATTTTTAGTTTTTAAAGGTTGTCTTAAGCAATACTTAATAATAATATGTTGGTGTTTGGCGATATAGTAATATGAAAAATTGAGCAAGATTCTTGCGTCTCACTGATTTTTATTTTTATTGTTAGTTCTACTATAAGTTTTGATTTGAAGTGCGCGTATACTAAAGGTACGCTTTTGCAGCAGCATTTTGATACTGACCATGGACTAGAGCAATAGTTTAAGGCAGATTTCTGGGCAAAGGCATCTGTACCTTTTGGAGACACATTTTATCTCATGAGTTATATCCCATTTTACTAACACATAATATGGACAATTTTATGGTCAGAATAATCCATTTTACACTGTTATTTTTAATATAAATATGAATCAACCTATTTTCAAATTTTAAGCTAAAATTTAGGGCCCCACGTAGGCTTTTTGATATTTAAGTTTAAATCAAGTAATAAACGTTTTATAATTTAAAATATTCGCTTCAAAATAACTGTTATAAATATCATATATTATTGTCTGAAATCTTGACTTGTTCTTAAATTTAAGAAGCCTAGCCTAATTATCTCTTATCACATAAAATTCTTAGAACAATCATTAGAACTATTAAATTAACACACAAATGATTAGATTAATATGAACTAGGTATTAATTACATATCTGATTTTGTAATAAATATGTCTGAGTAAATGTATATATAATGAGTATATTTGTAACAGAAAAAAAATCAGAAGAATACATGTGTCGATATATTGATTGTTCATGAACTCAATGTCTCAATTATTTATTTTTCATAGTTTTTTATTGCTGTGTTTTAAAGTTGCTATCTAAAAAGATTAATATGATAAGTGAAGGGTGTCATTTTTTGGAATACATTTTTAACAGACAATTTGTTATTTACTAATTAGTATCTAATTAATAATCTCGTATGACTTATGATTGCAGTGTTGGTTAACCTTATTAAAATGCCACCCAATTCTGTTGTAAAAACATCCCTAATTGTTGGAGGATTAACATTTCTGGGTTTTATGGCTGGAGGAAGACTTGGTTCTATGTTTGGTAAGATTCCTTAATTGTTCACAATAGATTTATTTACTTTATGTTCATACTAAAATTATAGAAAGAAGTCGGGGTCTTATACTTGTACTGATTTATACATCATTTAGATGCAAAATATGAGTTATGAAATGTTTTAACGTTTTGTTTATTTTAGGAGCAGTTATTGGAACAGTTGTTTGTTCAATGTTAAATATAGAAGAACCAACAGGATTACAAGACCCTCGGCCTCCAGAAGAAAATCCTCGCTTCACACCTTATCCTCGTCCAAACAATACAAATCGAAATAATAAAAATAAAGTCAATAAATCTAAAAGTATAATATTATATTTAAATGTATTATTGATTTTTATTATAAATGCAATATGTTTTTGTTTATAGATGAACCGTGTGAACTATCAAAATGTTCAATATGTCTTGAACCATTTAAAGCTTCAATTGTATTATTACCATGTTCACATATGTGTTTTTGTGATGAATGTTTTGAAAAAGTGAAAAAAAAAAAAGTTTCTAATTGTCCAATTTGTAGAAATACTATTGATAATGTTATGTACGTGTATCCTTCATAAGAAGTATTCTAACCAATCAAATTTGGTAGTAATTTTTTTGAAACAATAAAACTGTATAATTGTTTTAATTTGTGAATGATCTTATTTTTTAAATACTTGTTATATTTATCTAACAAATGTAATGTACTTAAATTATATAATTTTAACTTTTATTAATGAACACTTTTAACTATGTAAAAAAAACTCAAATAATTATTAATTAATAATAGTTTATAAGGGAAGTAAAAATGTTTTCTGATTAATTTTATAATAATGATGTGTTTGCATATAAAATGTAATAAATAGAAATAAATTATCAATATTTATGATACAAGTAGAGTAAATTGACTAACTTATGAACAAAGGAGCCTATTAAATGCATTATTTTAGTATTTAATAAGCATCTTTTTTATGGTGCAAGTATAGATTTAAAATATTTAGTGATTTTTGGCATTTTAGTACCTATTTATAGTAAACAATTGGGTATGCATACTGAGAACCAAAAGAAATTTTCTGACATGACACTGTTTAAACCACGAGAGAAAGCGCCAATTCTACGCATACTTCCGCGATAATATTGTCATCATTTTCTATGTATAATAAAATGTTTTAATTATTATGACTCGTTTTGAGCTATTTAGACATTTTCAATTTTTATTTTTTTTCTATGTATGACAACAAAATTGGTTGTTAAATATTAAAGATACATAAGCATAATTTTTTTTTTTTGAGCATTTTTAAGCAAAATGTAATAATTTTCTCGAAATTTTTTAAATTATTTTGCAGTTATAATTTTTTAAAATATTCAATTTTTATAGGTAAGAATTGAAAATTTAAAACAAGGTTCCACATAAGTAGTTTATAGTGTTTATACCGTTACCAAAAATCTAATAATTATATAAACAAAGTTTTTTTTTTTTTTTAGACACTTAAAGTTCAAATTTAGACAAAATGTCGAAATATTCAAACAAAAATCAAGAAATTTGGTTATTTGTTGTAATTTGTTGGCAGTTTGGCACTTGAAACATTTAAAATATATTATATTTTTTACACAAAATATTGACATTTTCAAATGCAATATTTTCGGCAAAAATTAATTTACTCAATTTAATCAATTACTATAATCACAATAATATCATAAAATATACATAATAGGTAGTTAACAATATTATAGGCTGCCAGACCTTCACTCAGAATCGTTTTTCGTATGCCATAATTTTATATCACTGAATTCAAATTTAACACATTTGCTACACTGTAGCGGCTACAGCAACAACTCTACACATTAACAGAAAATTACCCACTTACCCGTTTCTTTTCTTTTTAAATCTTATGGTTTTCACTGACCCTTGCCAATGAGAACCATACACAGATAAAATATTACAATAATGAATATAGCTGACGTGCAAATAAAACACCTGCTAAAAATATCTATGGTAGTTAAAAAATTGATTTGTTCAATCCTCATATTATATAGATAATTAATTGTATACCTGTTATTTTCATTTTAGATTCGGAGCAGAGCGACGAATGTACTTATTTATAAAACAATATTGACGTGTGTTAAATAAATGTTTTATTTTTATTTGTGTCTAGGTACATATAGTTAAATAGTTGAAATAATGCTTTGATTTCCGATTTCATCAACTTTTCTGGTGGGAAAGTGAATCAAGTTGGTGACATTCTACTAGATTTCTAATAGAACAATATTATCTATATAGATAATAGCAAAATATCTCTCAACAGTATAATAATTTCAAGGTTTGAAAAATAAAATAAATAAATATAATTTAATAATAATATACTATTTTCCTGACTCACACTCCTTGATTCTTTATTTTGTCAAAATATTTAGTTGATTCCTTAGAGATGAGGTATTTTTGATGGTCTAGAAACAGTAGAAACCACTGATGCATCTCTCATGAATATCTCTACCCAATAAAATAAAAACAGTCCACCCAACAAAAATAACCCATAGGGAGATTATATCTATCTAAATCAATAAGGGATATTTTTGGGAGGGCTAAGGCCCCCCCTTCGTTATGCAAATGATACAGTACTAAGATACCTCCCCGAATCTCTAGATTTTCCTGAAGAAATCTGGAGTAAACATCATTTTTACGTTATTACAATACTACGTAATATATCATAAGAATAATTAATTTAAACTGATAATTATTTTTTTGATATAATTTATTTCTAATTATTCAAGTGTCAAGAATGCAAAATTATTACAATAATTCAGTTTATTTTTAAATAATTATATACACAACAAAACATCATTTTAAGCACAATAATAATTTACATATACAGACTTAAACTAAACAATTATACAAATAAAGTAACTTTAAAATAAATTAAAAAAAAATATATGTATATATATATATAAATATATAATTAATGGCAAAATGAAAAATGTTTATCTAGATTATAGATTTTTGCCCAAATTCTATAGATTTGTGCATTTGAGATCTTATACAAGACACGTAGAAAAAAAACGTACGTGCATATTATAAAATACTACTCGTTTAGTGAGTTACATTAGTTTATATTTAAGTACACTTGACTAAAGTGAATAAATATTTAAAATGTTATTTTAGGTTTTAAATTACCCTGTGGAAAAAACTTTCGTTCAATTAACATAAACGAAAGTACATTATACACTTTTAATATAACGGCGATACATTTGGCAAACAATATAATATTTTGCACAAAAGAAAAACTAAAATTTATTTTTTTAAATTATAAATGCTTTTGGTAACTAAACAAATGGGAAATGCATAATAGATAAATATTTTGGCCTATGCTATGTTGGTTGTTAGTACACTTTCAACTAAGCCGATATTGATATTCAATGTAACTACTAATAGCGTTAACATAATGAAATAAAATATAATATGATAAATTGTTTGATTTTGAATTTGGGAAAATAATTAACTATTTACTCTTGAGTTCTTGCTTTAAACTTTTAATAATCAACATAAGCCAAAATATTTTTCTAGTTTTAATTATAAAAGGCCAATGACAATTTTAAAATTGAAACAAATGCCAGTTAAGGTAAGGTACATTAAAATATTTTAAGTCTAAACCTAAAGCGAGGATAGTTGCCAGAAGAAATAAATCATAAATTAAATACAAAAATAAAATAAAATTAAAGGGTATTATTAAACAACTATAAAATAGGTATCTAATTATGTGTCGAGTGAATTTATGGTATTCAAGTTAATTAAGTGATGCTTTAAAATAAAAAAAACTTTTAATATTTCAAATATGTGACTTTTGTGCAAAAAAAGTAGTAAGGATGGGCTGAAAGAAAATGTCATGACTTATGAGTTATTTGCGTGAATTCTAAAATTTTAAGTTCAAATAAAAATTGTGTGAACCAAATTTATGTTAATCATGATATTTTTCTTCTCTACATGTCAAATTCAATGTCATATAATAAAGAGAAAAGTTTTCAAAAATATCTTAGTTTAGTTTGAAAGAAATGTTGAACATTGTTATAAAACTGTATTAATCTTCAATGAAATAGCGCCATACTTCAGTAAATTTACTTAATGAAATACAAGTTATATATTTTTTATTATTTTTTATCTTGAAATTTAAAAAATATAAATCGAGACATGTTATAAGCTATCTACAGAATAATGATTAATTACGTAATATTTTTTCATCATATTATTTTATACCCTTCACCTGGGCATATTATATTAAACATAAACTGATTATTGCTTAGAAATTGTTAAGTACTTGACTTATAGTATTTAATTCTATGGTGTGCTACCAAATCATAGCTCATACATTATGTTTACATGTGTTTTATTTTTAACCACACAGAAGCTTAATACTTCCACGCACGAAAGAGTTAAGACTTTTTATTTTCAATTGTATAAAAATTAATAAACACGTCATAGTAGAAGTCTTATTTTATTTATCTACTATCTAGGTAGTAAAATGATGGTGTAAAAAAAATCGGATATTATTACTCAAAAGTCTATTACAGTTATGTAGTCTAGAGATCAATCAATATTTGACAAATATTTTTTTTTTTTTACAAGCCATTATAGAAGATTATTTTTAAAGAATATCAATGAACATTTAACATACTACAATTTAAAAAGTAAAATTAGTTATTCTTTAATAGATAGCACATTACCAATTGTTTAACAGTATACAAAATATACTGATGAAAAAATTGAATAAATTATATTAGAAAAAAAGTATTATATTTTTAGTACTGCCTTGGTATTAAATAGAACCCCAATATAAAATTGCTATGATGAATCATGACACTTAACTTAAAACTATTTACTATCAGTGGAGTAATTCATATACAAAAAAACAAAAATACTATGTTAAAATGTTATCACAATATTGTGTTTATTGAATAATTTATTTTAATACTTGGTTGCCTTTATTGCTATATATAAAAATTGAGGGACGGAGTCGAGTATGTACTAACCACTCCCAATATAATATTGTATAAATTTACATTTCACAATATAATGTATGATTGAAAACTTGATATTATTTTTAACTTTTAAATTGAAATCATGTGAGGTAGGTAATGGGTTAATTTAATGTTATACTACATATTATGATATTAGACATTGACAAATGATAAAAATAAACTAAGATGATAACTAACACAATACGTTTAAGGGTAATCTAATCTGAATTCTGGAAATGTATTAAATAGTACAAAAATATCTGTATCATTAATTAATATTAAGAAATACTGTTTGGTTACAATTAATAACAAAATATAACATATAGTAAGAAAATAAAATACATGAATACATGATATACAAGATAAATGGGTAATACACCAAGCATGCCGTAACCCCCAGAGAAAATATTTTTTTTACATCATTGAAGGAATGTCCTGTGGTGATTCCAGCTTTTATTTTTTTTATAAAATTTGAACACTATCCTGTAAATTGTTGAGTAGATGATTTTTTTTTTTTAAACTATTTGGTACACAAATCAAAATTCAAACTAGTTTTTGAGTTATAGAACACAGTGTACTACAATAATAGATTTGGAATATATGATTTGAAAACTATAGTAATTCATATTAATCTATAGTTTTATACTTTGTAAAATCTTCATAGTATAATAAGTACTAAGTACTTCATCAACTTTATAGTTTTGCAAAACAATTTTAAAGGACTAGATTACCCTGAGTAATTAGATTTAAAAACACACAAACTTTTTGTTCAAATTTTAATTTAGCTACATCAAAATGTTTTAAAAAATTGTTTGCCTAATGATAATTTAAAATTAAACACGTTGGGACTCTTTTGAAAAAAATAAGTTTATATCACCATAGGACACTCATTAAATGGTAAATAAATCTTAATTAAATGTCAAAAAAACAGAATTTGTATATATTTAATACTTAAGGAAAATGGGGACGACAGCATGCTTACAATCACTCTGTATATAATTTATGTAAATTATTATATGAATCTTTGTATAATTATATCTCATGCCTCTCGAGTCTATATCAAATAATTAATATAAGTTGAAAGAAATATAAGAATTAAATATCTTGATAACTATTTTATGTACTTGATCACATTTTAATTTTTTTTTTTTAATTGGATGTACATAATAAAATGAGGTTTGTAATAATTAACAATAATATATATTATTCAAAGTAAGAAAGTGACTGAAAGTTATGAATTGATACAACAAAATACGTGGCGATATATTTTAAACTCATTAATAGGGTAAAAATAAAACTAACTAACTAATGTAGTAAGTTCATTAGTTTCATGACTGCATTTTCAATTATTTTAATTATGAAAACTGATAAATATAACCCATTAATAACATATGTGATGCAACAACTTGTTTGTAGACTAGATAAAGAATTGTTTAAATTAATAATTTGGTAACATCATAATTGTCAAGAAGAATATACTTAGGATTCCAAATCTCTTATAGAATTGTTGAAGCCCATCCTTACACTATCTTAAATTTCTATCTTAACATATTTTTTACTTAAACATTTGTTTCATTAAGTGTAAGATATTTTAAAGAAAAAATATCTATATAAAAAAGAAAGGAAAAAAATTAAATTAACACAGTCAAATATTACCATAATCGAGTTTAGGAAATCCGTACACTGAGGAACCAATATTTTAATGTTCACGCTGTGGTCAAACATTTCCTATGACCAGTATGCTAGGACGGTAAAATGCTACGCACCGCTTCATCCGTTGCCGGATCGCTGCGTTGCAAATTCAAAATACTGTCTATGGCATTTTGCACCTGTGCATTTATTTCTTCATCATCAGGGCAATGCCGTTTGTTTTCTGATGTAGACTGTTCATCCTCCAGTTGGTGGTGTTCACGTTTTTTGGATATAGGTTCATCACTACAACCTGAAAATGATTGGTTAATTAAATAATTAACTTTTTATTATTATTAATATGCAACTTACTCGTTGAATTAACTGAATTTGTGTTCAAATTTTGTTTTAACTGTTGTAATTGTGCAGACTCATCAGCATCAAATTTTCGACCCAACATGATCAATTCAGATGTTTGAACTTCCCTCTATTAACACATAGTTAATATAATCTTTAAATTTCCAAGAATTTAATATGGGTCTCAGAATTATAGAAATATGCATATTTATTTTAATAGTTATAAAAGTCTGCCAAAGCATAACTCAAATCATGAATTAACAGTATATAAAATATATTTTGCACATTTAAGCTTAAATATTAATTGCCTATGCACGTAATTTATTGTTTTTAATGTATTACATATTTTACATTTTTTCTCTACAGTGCCTAATGTATTTCTGACATTGACCTTGGCCATGAGTATAAAAGTGATTTTTAGTCATTAAAAATTCAAAATTTGAACTATTTTCTATATATAAACATAAGCGTGCGCACGGGTAGGCACTTGACTACTCTGTGAACTCCCCCCGGCCCCTCTCAATACTCAATTTTATTATTATGATCATAAAATCATAAAATACTTTTTTACTATGGTAAATGTGGTTAAATGAGGTTACCCCATACAAATTAGTTTTTATAATTTAGGTGTGAATATGAATATATAAATGTAATATGCTTGTGTTAATGTGTTATGTACTTATGTATTATGACTACCCTGCTAGGAATTTCTGCACACGCCTATGTATATAAATATATATTTACAGAAAGTGTTTAAGATACTTTTTGTTGTAATATACATAAAATATAAAGTGAATATCAAAAACTAATTTACTGTAATTAACCTAGATATATTTGAAAAATTTGTTTAAAAAAATAATAATATCAAAGATTAACTACAACGGAAAATTATAAAATAATATCATTCATGTTCAATTATTATTTATTGCTAGCAGAGAAGTCTATAAAATACCTTTGGTTCAAATCTTAAAACTTTACTAAGATAAGTAAAAATTGTATGACAAAAAAGGTTCAATTATCAAAAACAAGGAAAATATTTTTGAAACATACAACTGATATGGCTGGTTGATATTTTGCAAACAATGATGTTGAACAATAAATATGGGCTGGACAAAATATATTTACTTGAATTAGACCAACTAATAGAAAAAGCTAACTCGACTATTGTAAACAATTTTATTTATTTATAGCCCAAAAGAATACAACACATATTTAAATTTCTTTAATTTGAATATTATCATGTTTTTTTTTTTTTTTTTTGGCACAGCATGCATTTTCTAAAAGTATACAAAACATTTGTTCCTCTCTAGATTTTAGCTTTTTCTATACTGATATTTCTCTAACAATTTCCAAATAATTAAACCAATTCAATATATTATCCCACATAAATATATAATATAGCTTTACAATTTAAGAATGTATGGGTTTTACATTTTATCTGTTCTTTCTTCTGTGCAATGGTTGAAATATAATAATTTTTGCTAACATTTTATTAATTAATAATAATAATAAATAATAATGCATATAATTCCGAGTCCTAAAGATTAACATGTAATACAATATAAATACGATGCTCACCATGCTTTCTTTAAATAATAGGTAACGGTATTTGTTAAACAATGACGTTTTTTTATCTAACATCTGTTTGGCAGTCGACTCAAAAATTTCATCGGCCAACTCCAAATCTCTTTCTGATAAAACTGCTTCATTCAAACAATGATACCGTGATAATCTTTTTACAGCGTCACTTACTGAACTAAATGGTGTGACAACATCTGGATTAGTCGCACCTGATTGATCAGCTGCTATCCTCTCAGAAATTCTAAAATAATATTATATTTAAGAGAATGAGTCGGTAAAACGTATTCTTTGTCTTACACATATAAAAAACTGAGTTAGCAGACTAAAAGTTCAAACATATTTAGTCTAATTCTATTTAGTCACGTTTCTGTTTCACGAGACAACAGACCGATTTTGTGCACAAAGATTGAGGTTTAGCAGTTGACAACACAACCCATTTTATAACAAATGCTCCTCATCAGCGAGTACCATAGCCAATTGAAGACTACAGGACAAGAATAAGTGGGGGAATTATAAGTAAAGTAGACGTGGTAGCGCATTAATGACCTGTTTTGGTTGGTGCAAAGTCCTTTCTCTTGAGGAACTGAGTATATTTAAATACATTTTAGTCCAAAATATAATGTTGGTCATTTTTTGGTCATTCTACAACCCAATAATTTTTTTATGTCTTAATTTATTTGTAAAAAATAAATTTCACATTTCATGTTAACTATTCAATATATATCACTTTATATAGTTCTATTTTATCATGTTACTAATTTATATTACTTTGAAGTTTGAAATGATAAAAGAACGTCAATTTTCTTTGATGTACACTTATTTCAATAATTTCTTAGTATAGGAAGTAATTTGAAACTGTATTTATTATTTCAATAACTCATTTTTGATTGGCAGTAAAGAGCCAAAGACCTTAAAAACATATGGTTTGACACGTTTATGAACTTACTGTCACATACCTAAATAATAAAATTATTAGTTTATTTTTCAATAATTGGTTGGTATGTTACTAGGACTTATCCTAGTTTTTTATGAGAATCTCCAACAACATTTTTGTAAACACAAGTTCATGTACATTCCACATTTTTGAGAGAATTTTGGTTGAATATCTCTTCTACCATACGCTAGTTAACAACACTTTCACTCAAGTTGCCCATTAAGTTATCAAATGTTTCTTGTTAATAGTATTACAGTTTGGCCAAATAATATATTCTTAAAAACTCCCTAGTACCACATCAATTGGATTGAAAACTTTTTTCTACTAAACCATATTGGACTAAATAGATTAGACAAGATGTATTAAACAATACCAGTAACCCGTTAACCAAAAACCTCTCACCATATTTCACTCACCGTAATTACATCATTGAAATTAAGGTATCAAATCTAATCTATTATAAAAGTTTAAAAAAATAATACCTGTGTTTTTTTAAAAGCTAAAATTATAAAATAATAATTAAGCTTCTGGTAAAACCAAGATAAAGTTATTCATTTTATAATTCTTATAAAAGGTATAATATCTTGATTTCAACTATGTAATCACAACTACAATACACATGTGTAAGACAGAGAAAAAAATATAATGCTCTCTTAATACTAGTACCAGATAAACAAAATAAAAGTGGTCACCAAACACTTACAACGATATTCGTTTTGAAGCACTGAATGCAGGAAGAGTTGGTGAAGGTTCACAAGACGTTTGAGTTCCGACCTATAAAATAAATAAATTATTATTATAAATTATAACTATTTAACTTGTGGATGCAGTGTTTTTATAAAAAAGTATTTATTATATTACAAAAAAAAAGGCGACCTTTCAAGATAAATATTTAGAATGAAATCGGTAGGCTTTGTAAATCAGGGAGTGATCAGTTAAGTTATTTCAAGAAATGATTAGATCCAAACATCTCTTCTAGAAATTTCAGTATTTTAAAAAATGTACTTAAAAAAAAAAAACTTATACTTTTAAATTTAAAAAAATCACTTGATTATATCTTTTGTATGTTTCACATTGAAAATAGTGTTTAATTAATAATAAATTAATAAATATTATAAGTTAATTGCTCACTTGTACATGTAAGGGAGATGTTGATTTATTACTAGTTGGAGGAGATGCAATAGTTGAGGTTTGCACTGTAAGAGGAGGTGACAGGGTATGAGGTGGACTTGAAGCCATTGGACAAGGTGGAGGCACCAATCTTACAGGTGTAGATACCTAAAAATATATTATATTAAAAAATTTAACATTTTATTGCACATTAATAAATTATTAACTTCTTACATAGGTAATTCCTTGTGAATTTTGCCCAGAAACAGTAGGAACAATTTTGCCACATTGTAAAATTTTCTGTTGCTCATTAAACAATCTTTGTAAAGCAGTTTGCTCACTACTTGTGCGGTATTTTTTTGCGCTCAGAGCGGATATTTGATTTTGAACTGCTTTTAACAACTGAATATTGACAAAAATAATATTTATTATTTGTAATTATATATAATTTAAAATTATTGACAAACCTGTTGTTTTTGTGGTGTAAGTTGTATAGTTTTTACCCTTTGATTTGAAATACTACTCTCTGGTGAATTCAATGGAACTGGTGTATCATGGTGTTCTTTCTCTTTTTCATCACATTGAAATACCATTGGTTTTACAACAGCAGCTCTTTTTACTTTTCTTGGTTTAATTGGTGCTTTATTTGCACATGGTGGGACAACCATAGTCTTATTGATCAATATATTTGGATGAGATTGGGCAATACTATCTAAAAACGCATTTTGGGATTGAACTTCTAGTGGAACAGAAGCTTTAGGTGGACTATTTGGCCTAAATATTTTTGATGGAACCGCTAATGGACTTCTGTTATTTGTTCTATTAATTACAGATGTTTGGTAATTAGACAATGTCATATGATTATCATTTGATTGTGATATAACGGCAGCACATGGTTTTGAAAACTGCATGTTGCTTTGTTGAGGTGACGTTACAATTGTTAAATTTGGCCGATTTGGCAACATTGGAGTAAATGACTGAGAAACATTTGGGGATAGTATAGGAGAATTATAGGAGGCAGGGCTCTTTGAATTGCTTCTAGAGCTATGAGACATAGCTGGGCTACATTGAGGACTTATCACAGATTGAATATTTCTAGGACTATGTGAAGATACTGGTACGGTTTTAGACCTTGATATTGAAGTTTGCATCACTCTTTCTGAAGTATGAATTATTGGCGATTGATTTTGTAACTCTACATTTTTATTCATTGTAGAAGAATTAGTTACTATTTGCAATTGGTTTTGTTCTTCATTAAATAAAATATCATTATTTCTTGAAGAATCATTATTAGGTGCTACTAACAGCCGACTATCCATCATATTAGAAACAAGTTGAATGCTACTATTTTGTTGATGGTCTAAACTTGACACCATTGTACTACTGCTATGCATTACTCGAATACTATTATTTTGCTGCATTACTTTATTTTGTTGATCTTCTACTGGTGTTGACATGACAAATTGCTGATGATTTTGTCGATTTTCAATACTTACAGGAGTACCAGAAGTGGGGAACATCAAATGTTGGCCATTAATAATATTTTGTTGTAATGATTGGGGTTCTAATACAGTTACAATTTGAAGACGACCAGAAACATCTGCCAAAATACGCATGCCAGAACCATTTTGTGGTTGGGTGGGTAACGTTGCATTGCCTCCTTTGAGAAGTAATGATTCGGAACCAGCCACACTCAGAACAGCATTTTGAAGAATGTGACCACCGTGATCAGCAACCAACTGAGCTAACTGTGATTGAGCTGCAGCAGCCACACTTGCAGAAACATTCTATAAATTAAAACCAATATTGATCAAGTTAATTAAAATATTAATAACCAAAAATAAATAAATATTTGATCATTGCATAAGAATAAAACAATTAATATAAAATTAAGAGTAATGAATTGACACATCCAGACTATATTGGAGACTATGTCAGCTCTGTATACAATTTGTTTTGGAAATTAGATACTAAAAATATGGTTGGTGTGGAATACACAATCCTTTACGTCAAACACTGACATGTTACCACTAGGAACACTACTGCCATATCATTTCTACTCCAGTACACTTATATCTCGGAGTGTGTACGTTGCACAGTTTAAGACAGAATGGACTATCAGTCAAGACATTCAAAGTAACAAATAGTATAATTTTCCAAATTACCTGAGTTAATGTATTAGTGGTAATCTGTGGTTGATGTACAATCATACGCCCATCTTCTACTAAAGACAAACGAAAACCTCCCTGTAACATTAATTAAGGAAATTAATTAAATTTATATTTCAAAATAATAACCTAACACACTGAACATTTACTTGAGATGAAGAAGTAGGTGTTTGCAATTGAGCTAATAAAGGTGCAGATTGTTGATGAGATTGTGGAGGGGGGGTTGGAGTTTGTTGTATTCTATTATTTTGATTTAATTGATTTTGTTGCATTGTAGGTGTACCAGATTCTTCTTCATCAATTCCTAAACAAAATCAGTAATACATTAATGATAAATGTTATAATATAAAAAATGTTTGTTTTCAAAACTAACCAGATAGTTTGATTAGATTTGCAAGGTCTAATCGTACAGGTTCATCATCATGTGGCCTTGAATGCATTTTTGGTTTCTTTTTTTTAATATTCATTGACCTATTATTTGATGATTGTGTGATAGTGGATTGAGGCGATAATGCAACTAAAGCTGGACCAGAACATGTTTGGATTTGCTGTAGTTGAACACTTTGGCCACTTACTAACCTCACAACCTAATATTAAAATAGTTATATAAATTAAAAAGTATTCTAATAGTTATAAATATTCCTTTAAATTATAAAATTACATTATTACTAACCTGGTTTGACTGTTGTCTAGGTTGTTGTTGAAGTAAAATTTGAGTACCATTGCAAGTGACTTGAGCTTGTTGGGTATTATGGTTTTGAGTATTGGGGGATCTGAGAAAAAGCTGAAGGCCACTAGTTGTTTGAGGACCGACTATTACACCAGCAGTTGGCATAATCTAATTTAAATAAAAATACAAGATATTGTTGTATTATGTACAAAAGCAAATAATTTGGGTGACTATATTGTATTAAAATATAAAACAAATAAAAAAAATATAATTTACTTTAAATTACCTAACATAAATTTTTTTTTAATAATTAATAAGATAAAAACCTACTTGATTTATCAAGAAAGCACCTTGTTGTTGACTATGTATTGAGGTTGAATGATGTGTTTGTTGTGACTTAATGCTGTTAATACTAGCATGGTTCTGTATGTGATTATTAGGTTTAGGTAATATTTGGGGCGGTTTATTTTTTACTTGAACATTATTTACATTATTTCGACTATTTGATTGAATAAATTGTAAAACCGGCCCATTAGCACTCATCACCTGTACAAAAAAGAAAATTTAAAATTAATTAGAAATGTAATATTGTTATTAATTAAATATTCGACAACAGTAATTACCTGATGGATAACTTGTGGTTGGGGTGTAATAACCCTCTGCTGAGGAGAGGGAGTAAGTGATCGAGAAGAGAATGGTGATGAAGGTGATTGTGGTATACATTTTGTGTTTGTGGTATCCAATATTGCCGTAGCCTGTTGTTGTTGAACCATTGTACCAGATGTGTGCTGTTGGGCACCCATCTTGAAAATTATATTATTTCATTGTTAATTAATTGAAACTAACAAGAGGTACATATTTTAATATACATATTCATACAATTATGAATTTATATTTTATTAATTATATTAGAATGTTAAAACTGAATACCTATAATCATAAATTAATTATCATTACTCAGTGATTGAAGAATCATTTGAAACATACTTTTCATGTAAAAAATAGTGTTTAACATTTTAAATATCAAAATAGTTTTTGTAGACATATATGGACAATTACCGCAAATGAAGTAGAGTAATAGGCTGCCAGGCTGGTAAGTCTTAAGCAATACTTAGATTTTCAAGGATAGATGTCACTGGTATAAAATAATGCATTAATTTTTATATATTATTTACCTGTCGTATGCTTGTTGAGTGAAGAATGTTTGAGTGCTGAACATGTTGATGTAGCACTTGTTGAAAACTCGTATGGTGATGTAATGTTGTACCTTGTTGAGTGGTAACGGTTGGAAAAGTGGTTATTCCTTGTCCCTGAGAACTTGCAAGAACTAGTTGAGGTCCTCCTGTGAGTACACCATTATTTCCTGTACCCTGAAACATAATTAATAATTGTTAGGTATAAAACAAAACTATAATTATTGTGATATTTTAAAAAAATTTACTGTTGTTTGATGATGAAGTGTTAATGTTAATCCTCCTGCAGCAGCTTGTTCTTGTTGTGCTTGTATGTGTTGTAATTGTTGATACTGCATGAAAATTCAAATTTACAACATTATAGGTATTGTTTTTTTTTTTTAAATCATATTTAGAGGACAAATATTTAAATACCTGGTGATGAGTGAGAAGCACTGAACTGGCAGGGCGGCCGTCTAATAGGCCCTGTGGTATAGAATCCACGGTGCCTTCCAGTCTGCAGCACACACCATACATTCAATTACGCTTTAGCCACCTAGAATTGAATTTTAGTTGGATTTATTTTTTTGTTGAATCCTGTCAACTACCTAAAGTTTAAAGGAATAAATTATAGTTAATAGGTAGATATATAATTTATAATACATAACATAAAATTAATTTTATTTAATTACTCATATCAAAGAAAAACAAACACATTTAGAACTACTTTTATCAATCCAGTAGTACCTCCTATAAATAGACTTGGTCTGTAGAAATTGATATAAATTATAATAACTTTGAGTACCTACCTACATCTATGTAATTATTTACAAATATTTGGTATATCCGATACTCTCTTTATGAAATAATTCAAGATCATTCTAAAATCAGTCTATTGTTTAGTGAAAGATACAATTTCAATATTTAGTTCGCCACAACCTATATCATGATAGTAAAATTAGAAATATTTTAAAAGTTCAAAGGAGAATTCAGGCTGTGAATGGAGGCAGTTGAAAATATGAGACTACTTTGAAAGTTGCATAAACATAATACATACATATAAGTATATAACAGAAAATAAAGACGTTTTAAGCGGATAGGGTGATAATTATTATCGTATACAGAAATCATAGTACATCTACCCTTGAAAAAAACGTAATAATAACGATTGACTACTATATAACTGGCATGTAAGGTAGAAAAACAAACGATTTTTCGCCGCAACCTCAATGGGGATCACACAGACGAGCAACAATGCGACAAGGGCGTCCACACGATTCGCGCTTCCGAGTCGATCGCGAGTTGGATATCGAATCTATGGCCAAGGTTCATCAAACAATCGTCCAGACCGCTCGTGCCGAAAATTCGTATAACGTTTTTTTTTAGTTTTGGTCAAACGGCCATGGAACGTTTGAAAAAAAACCAAAAACGATCAAACGTCGTGATCGACGAGCAACGGTGGTCACGGACAAATGCGACGGCATCTAAGGTTTATAATTGAATAATAACGATGTGACGGGTTCACGTACTTTATCAGCGGCGTAGTTGTTGACAAAACAAAAACGGCCGGCCGGAGAGTATTAACTCCCGAACACGTACTGAAGTGCGCGCGAGAAACGTTTCTCCGATCAAAGAGCCGTGCAAGAGCACAATAAACCGGTGCAACTTGCAGTCAGCAGAAGAGGTGCGCACACGTCGTAACGATAATATAACGTCCAATTATGTTATATTATTACCTATGTTATTAATAGGCTCGACGGCGTATAGGTACGTTTATTATTACTATCGTTGTTATTGTTTTTGTTTTTACGGTACCCCTATACCCATTATTATTTGTTTTCATTACTTGTTGTTGTCAATGCAAAGGTTGTGATTAATTTTCGTTCGGGTTTTGCGGCAAACAGTGATATTATTTCGCACTCTTACCGTTTCGCGCACGACGCCAGCAGTAGTGTCCGGCGATCCGATTCCGTTACATAATAATAATAATAATAACAACAACGACGACGGCGACGATCGCGATAATTCGATGGCGGCGCGCGGCACTAATGTCGCTGTAGATCGGACAATAACATCGCCGTCGTACAACGATACACGGACGGCAATTAGCGTGGCCGATAACAACAACATAACATGATATTCACAATAAACACAACGACGCGCGATACGTATTTCGGGTACTACTACATTATCCGTCGTCGGCGGCACGGCCACATAATTGATGATGAGCGTGAGTGTGTGTGTGTGTGTTTGTGTGCGCGCGCGCGTGTGTGTGAGCGCCCGTGTGCGTGTGCGAGTTGCTCGCGCCCGACCGTGCGTGTGTAAGTGTGTGCGTGCGTGCGCTATCGCTATCGCACGGCGCCGAAGTAATGTAACTGGCGGGCGCGTGTGTGTGCGAGCGCGCGCGCCGTCCCCCTCGCCATCTGCGTGTGCCTGTGTGCGTGCGTACACAAACAACAAAAATCGAACGGCCATTTTATTGTTTTGCAAACGACGACAACGCACGAAAGGATAAACCTGCTGCTGCTGCCGCCACCGCCGCCGCCGCCGCTACAGATCCGTCATCCCATAAAACTGCCAGTGTTGCCAAAACAGTTTATAAAACCCGTCCAATCGCGGACGATTCGTCACCGCGGTTCGCGCCCCACGGTCGTTGTTGCCGCGCAGTCTCACCCATACAGTCTGTCTGTTGTATACACGGTATACACTTTATTAATATTCCGATACCACCGTCTCTAGTCTGTTGTGTTTAGTGTTTACGAGTTAACGACAACGAAAACGATTATAAATCAGATCACTGTGCACTACGCTATCACGATGTGACTTGTTTTTAGTTGTTATACCTACCTATCACACGTCGGCTTTAATCGTTTTTACCGCAATAAGGCATACTGCAGCATTGTGCCGAGTGAAATGTATTAGTGATTAGTAATTACGTATCGTATATTTTGTAATTCGGGCGTGTTTGCTAAATTTTGTTTAATTGTCCACCACAACGGATTTTAAATAATAGCTTTGTATTTTACACGTTTGTATTTTTTTCTACAATGTAAGAGCGATCATTATCATTTTCCGTTTTTACGTTAGGGTTGCAGTATTCCTAAATAGTGTGCAATCGATTATTATTGGAATAATAATACATGTAAAAATTTAGGTAATACACCCATAGCGTTAATATTATATAGGTACATTACATTTATTTAATATTTTGACATACCTACATATAACTACTAGCTGATCCCGCTGGCACTTCGTTGCTCGATAAATGTACCAATCCTATATGGCTCAAACTTTGTTTAATATTATTATACTTTAATATTCGGTGTATGGTGTATGGTGTTTAAAATTTATCTTAACTTTCCTGTTGCCCGGAATAAAAATTCTGATTCGCAGCTGTATATTATCAGGTAGGCAATCTACCTGCGGTAGATCGCGGACCCCATGCTGTTTGTACGTAAGTGTATGATTTAACTCTAAAGCGTCAAAATTGTGGGGATTGGTAAATTGAGTCCCGGGGAAAAACAGGTAGTAGGTAAGTTGAGTCCCGGAAAAAATAAGGTAGTAGGTAAGTTGAGTCCCGAGGAAAAACGATTTACGAGTATATGCATTTTAAATTTGAAAATAAGCATGCAAACGTGCACTAACGTCAGAATATGCAAAATGTGCACTATAAAATTTTTATTTGTGATTTTTGGACATTCATTGACTGCATTTATGTGATTTTTAAATAATAATTATTAATTATATAATTATATTTTTCCCCAACGATACACTCCTAACAACACGCTCGATAAGGAACAAAACCTAAGGGAGCAAATGACCAAATACACCAGTAATGTTATAATCCGATTTGAGTTTATTAAATCAATATCAATGAAGTTTTTACCAAGTACATAATATATATATAATAATGATAATTTTTAACGATAATAATTTTTTTTAAATTAATTTGTAAATAAATGGAGTGTATAATAATATAATGTAATGTATAGTAATAATGACATTTATTTGTATTTTTTTAATTAATTTGTATTTGTAATATTTTTAATCTATATAAATCTAAATATTATATCCTTCTATAAATAATATTTACTTACTAGTTACTACCATTTTTTTCCCAGGACTCAACTTACCTACTACCTGTTTTTTCCCGGGACTCAATTTACCACTTTCAAAATGTACCAAACTTATCTCGGACTCAATTTACCTAGCCCCAAAATTGTACGGATGATTAATATAATCAATTAATACAAAAGCCTAACACAACCGTACTAAAATCCGATGAATAAAAAAAAAACAAATTTAACACTTTTTAAATTAGCCTATCTTCTTCCCAGAGGTCTACGCTGCACACAAACATTCATTTTTATCTATACTAATATATAAAATGATAGCGTTTGTTTGTATGTTCGGGATAAACTCCGAAACTACTGAACCGATTTCGAAAATTCTTTCACCAATACAAAGCCACATTCTTTGTGAGTGTCATAGGCTAATTTAAAAAGGGAAATGATCATCCCCGGTAGGTGCTCAAACAGGAATTTTGAGATTAACGAGAAAAATTTTTGTTTTTAAATGGTTGCTGTGGGTTATATATATATAGATAAAAATAAGTGTATAGACGTTTTTTTTGGCCATGTCACCAGGTGTGCACTTAAGAGGCCATAACTTCGGAACCACTTGTCGCACAGCATACTTCACAGAAACTATCTACATATCAATCTTAATATGCCCTGAAATTTTTATCGAAATCGGTTTGGTGGATCTTGAGTTTAGAAATGTATTCAAAATGTACACTTATTTTTATATATATAGATCTGAGTAATGGTAAATATAGACATGGGCTAAGTCACTTAGCCATAATCAAATTTGAATTAGGTAATAAGACCATATTATCATATTATAATTTAAAACTCATGAGTACATGACGTATGCATTGTATATTTGTATTGAATAAGGACATTTGATTATAGTTGTAATCGTGCATAATATAAGGAACAAAGTTAACAATATTACAATGTACGAGTAATATAAGTGTGATAATGAAAGAAAGGGTCTTTAAGATTTTGAACTAAGATAATATTATTTTCTGGAAGTGATTTAATTATTTTATACGGCGTACAGACAGCCAACTATTGACTAATGAGATAATATTAATTTTAAAACATGTCACCTACATTGGCGTTTGTACCCGTGTACTTAATTATCCCATCACATTTCGTTTCTTATCTACAATAGTACCGCCTATGAAGTAATTTATTGTAGGTTCCTAATTCCTAAATCTATTCATTCTGCATAGTCGGGTTTGATTCCAATAACCAATATCTTAACCATTCGCAGCCAGCAAGTGGTTCTAGTAGAAATGCATTAATAAATATTATATCACCTTAATGTTTATGGACTTATCCCTTATGGATCATAATTTGTAAGAGGACGTCCCACCCGCATGTGTTGTCTCCGTCTTACAAATGTACAACATGAAAAAAACTGTTCTGCGCGGGACAACTTTACTCCCTCTGTATAAATCTACTATAGTTGAATTACCAAAATTCCACAACGAATAGGGAAGAACTTTTATCTGAGTCGTAGTGTTTTCATTTTTTTTGATAACACTAACCAATAACTTTTAATAATTAAATCAAGGCTTAAAACCGGTAAAAAACTACATTTGAGAACTGAAAATCGATAACTGCTTTTAGTTTTGGAATGCTGGAAGCGATTATTGGTTATTGGTAATCAACGTAAATATTTAAATATTAATATCAAAGCGGTTACCTTGTATTTTCAATCACGGTTTTATAACCAAAACCTATTCCCGACCAAAATAATTAACGTTTTTTTCGTGATATTTAATACATGAATTATGTCATGATTATAATATTTTAATTTTCCAGCTATTTTTAAATTTTTTTCCCCAATTAATTGCCCTCGAGAATTCCTTATCTGTTGTGAATATCATAAACAGGATGTAACAGAAAGAACTGACCAAAAAAAATGTATGCTACTTAAACTTATGACAAAAATTGATAAAATTATACGATTAGTAAATAGTTTTAGAAGTATACCCATGTTAACAAATTTCCAAAAATAATATTTTTAAAAAAGTTATTGTGTTCTAAATTAATTTAATTAAAAAAATATAAAATATTGATATTTAAAAAATTTCTAAAAAATAAACTACTAAACTTAGATAAATGTTTTTTTACCATCCAAATAGTTCTTATAATGAGATTCACAAATTGGCAATTTTGAATTTATTCAAAAAAATTGAAATCAAATTTAAAATTTAAAATTTTCAGTATTCAAAAATAAAAATAATTTTTTTTTATTACACATTATTCATAAAAAAAAAAATTTTTAAATATTGATTAGAACAAAAGTTATTCCAAAAGTCAGTTCTATCTGTTACACTCTGTATATATAATAGGTATATCTATATATTATAAATACCATAAAAAACGTCGTCGTCGTGCGCTGATGCCTATTACGAAATAGTTGGTGGAATAGGGGCTTATAATTATAACTACGTAAATCTCAGACTTTATTCTTGATTAAAATATACTAAATAAACTTATTTAGTATTTAGTACTATTTTTGATATTTTAATCAAGAATAAAGTCTGAGATTTACGTAGTTATATCGTGTTAATGCTCGTTCTGCACACTCTGGTTTTGGGGTACTGTAATATATAAAAAGTTCTGTGTTAATGTATCACTCTTAGTGTCATCTTGGAAAATTATTATATTCAATTGTGGTTTTTTACAGTTATAAATTAGACAATTATAAAGGTGGGTACACACTTGAGCAAAATTGTTTAGCGATCCATAGGCCAACGGATAGCGTGTGTGCCGCACACCAAATCTTACGTGACACACAACTAGTGTGGACGTGGCTTATTAATAAAAAAATGTTACTCAATTTAATTTTTGGGTTTTTAAGATACCCGTTATCTTGATCATAATATGTTTTAAACTTAAAAGCAGTTAGTAAAAATAAATATTAAAATTAAGTGAAATCGACCAAATTAAAGCATTATATTAAGTTTTTGATTTTGTAATAATAATAGTTATGTTATCAGCCCACAAAATAAACTGTTTTAAAAAATATAATGCTTTAACCGGTAACTGATTACTAAAAAACCTTATCAACAGTTTTTAAACGATTAACGATTTTCATAGTGTTTGAAATATCTTTAAAGAAACGGTTACCGGTTACCATAATATCAAAATTAAACAATAACCGGTTACCCGTTTTAAAAAATATTACTGACTTTATTGGGAACGGTTTTAAACTCTGATTACTTAAATGAAAAAAAAAACAAATAAAGTCTCATATTCTCTACATAGACATATTAATTTTATAATATTATTAATATGTCTATGCTTCTCTAAATAATAACTTTAAATGCATTTATTCAAATGATAAAACCTAACAGATAGACAGATAAAGACAGAAAGTTCTTCCCTATGCGTTGTAGAATTTTGGTAATTCTACTATAAATACAGAGGAAAAAAATTGTCCCGCGCAAAACAGTTTTATCAAGTTCGGGTCGGTTGAAAAATTCAATTAAAAAAAAAATAAAAAGATCCCTACTGTTTTGTTTGCAAAAATTGTTCAGCTCTCCCTTCCCAAGGAAAAATATTGATACAGCGCTTTGGCCATTACTCAATTCCGTAGGAGGCACTGGGGGAAGTAACAAGTGATAGGTATTTTTGTTCTACAAAAGCTAAAGGAATAAAATTAAGTCCACCCCCCCCCAAAAAAAAAAAAAAAAAAAAAAAAATGCAGTGAATACGGCATGCAGTCATTACACTATTACTACAGGTACATTGGGAAATCTTTACTATTTATCAATTGATAAGTTTACACAATTTTCGAACTAATTTTTTCCGCGGTCTACAAATACCTAGCTATCATTAATATTATCAATGATTATAAATACTAGTAGTATAGTATAGAATTTATAATATAGCTATACATTGGTACGACCCCAAAAATATCCCTAATTGATTTAGATATAGGTAAGCCCTCTGTGGGTTATTTTAAATTAACTGTTTTGTTAAGTGTTTTAAAAATATTTTCTGTAATATAAGTTAGTTTTCTTGTGTCACTTTATAAACTGGAGTAACCAAATTAAAATAATAAAGAAAGAGGTATAGGTAAAGAGGTAAAAAAATCTTTTTGGAAGTTTAGTTTAGGTAAATAATGAACTAACAGGTTTTACGATACATTTCTGATATTCCTATAAATTAGATGATCGTGATTCAGGATAATATTATCAAATTCTGGTGATGCACTTTTTCTTAAATTTTCTTCATATTCAGTAAAACATTTATATTATAATTTATGTTTATAGCTGTTTTTATATAAGTGGTAAATGTACTTCATCGTATAACCGTTATGCCGCTATGCCATAACGTACCTATTGTATTTTCGAATTAACTCTGTTAAGATGACGCTTTACCCGCATGTATTGTCTCTGTCTTACAAATGCACAACATGGCAAAAACGCTATTTGTGTCGTAGCGTTTTTGTTTTACTTTCTTGATTTTTAATCAAGTAAGTATGGTAATTGAAATAAAAAAAGTCTGAATTTTGAAAACTTCAAGAATTTGTGTTAAATAGGAAAATAATAAAAATGTAACTCAGTAATGATGAGTAGGAGGGTAATTTAGCTAGCTTTAATATAAAATATTAATGAGAGAGATGTAATATCACACCCAAGTGGTATAACCACTTGATGAATCCATAAAAAAAACGTCGGCGTGAATAGTCCCAAAATTTCTACTTTTTAACTTTTGATTTAAATTATGATAGCTACAAAGTTGGTCGATAACTCATTAAAAAGGGTTTATCAAGTAGATACTAAATGTGGAATTAAAATTTTTTATAGATAACAAAAAAAGAGTTATTTTTTGCTAGATTTTCATTTAGCAAGGAAGATTTCCGAAACTGGAGAACGGACTTCGTTGTTTGGAGTCTTGTTAGATTCACATTGGCTAGGAGAAGTGCAGTGAAGATTTTCAGAACTTTATCTCCAATCGTTATTTCAATACAAAGCTGGAAAACTGAAAAACATCAAAAAACACCCAATAAAATGTGTTTTAATATTTTTTTAATGTTCTGTAGTGAATTAACTATTAAAGATAAAGTTCTGAAAATCTTCACTGTACTTCTCCTAACCAGTGTGAATCTAACAAGACCCCAAACAACGAAATCCGCTCTCCAGTTTCGGAGATCTATCTCACAAAATGAAAATGATTTTTGTGGGGCTGTTAAAACAGACATTTTTCTGGATTCAAATTGTTTGAGTGTGATATCAATTAATACATTTCTAAAAATTAAAAATCAAGAAAGTTTACATGCCGATCCCTGACTTGGCAATCGTTTTTTTATAACATTTACCAAAATTTTTTTATAATTAAATGAAAAGAACCTATTGTTCTCAAACTGATAACTTAAATTGTTTTTATGTTATCCAAATAATAAAAACGCTACGACACAGGTATTCGTTGTGAAATTTTCATAATTCTACTATAAATACAGAGGGAGCATATATAGTTGTCCGGCGCAAAACAGATTTTGCTATGTTGTGCTTTTGTGAGACGGAGACAACGCATGCGGGTGTATAATCCTCTTAATTACGTTATTAAAAATATTTTGGAATTCCGGAACACTACTTAATTAATATTAGTCATTTTATGCCAATATCGTTATAGAGAACACAATTTTATTATTTTTATATATTAATTACAGTTAATAATTATGATATTTTTTTCTTTTTAATACTTTTTTACCCATGGATATAGATACTATGTGATCCAATATAAGCCGTAGTGCAACCATATTATCTATAACCGTGGTTTTACCCGTTAGGTAAAGAATATACCTCAAGGATTTACCTCACTTATCAGTTATCGCTATCCTATGTCTGGTGAGAGAGCGCAACTGGCGTCTGGGAGTAGGTAGCTACTACGGACTGATATAATGAACTGAAAACGAGCAGTTTATCAACGGCCTCGAAAGTATGTTCAAGATGCAAATGCGGGGGTTTTACAATAATTTTTGAGAGTTTACAGCGCCATCTGTATAAAACACGATAAAAAATGTGACACCAAACAAAACCACCGGAAGTACTGAAAATATTGAAAAAAAGTTGATGATAACCACAATTAAAGATAGTACTATCTATAGCCTTGATTATAAGCTTAGATCATATACTATGGCACGGTCTTAGAAGATAAGGTCGGACAACTTCCCACCCTCCCACCTATTACAATATTTCCGCTTAATGAGGCAAAAACATTTCCCAAGTTGCCGCAAAAGCGCTGCCGGCTAGACTTATTTTGAGGTTAAGAACAATATTTAATGGCATTCGTGGGTGTTTTTAAGGACTATATTATTATATTATTTTCTCCGACCATATAAACTAGTTGGTTTATACTAAACTAGCTAGTTTATATAGTCGAAGGTTATTTTAAACTTGTATAATACTATAATGCCATAACCTCAAAAAAAGTCTGCAGGGCAGCGCTCAATTGTACAGCGGCCAAATTTTGAAATGAATTTGCCACACCAAGCGGAATGCTGATAATGTATAGTTGTCCGACTTTATCTTCTAAGACCGTGTATATGGTTAGAGCTACTGGCCAAATATATGATCTAAGATGATAACTGATAAATCTTTAGCGGGCCATCAACCGCACACCATGTGGTTTCCAGTCTGTGGTAGTGACCAAAAAAAGTCGTAGTCCGCGCATCTCCCACCGTAGCGCCTGTTCGGCAGTCACCGTGCTGCAGGCCGTCAATCGAACTATGCACCGTCGCGTCTTGTGCTACTCGTACTCAATGATAATACAACTTGTAAACAAACTTGAAACTATTGAGTAATAACAACGTTCTCTGTTAATCACTTTAACTATAGTATTCTGTGTGACTGTGTTACAATTTCATAGTTTATATTCATTTCTTTACTTGTGTGTTCAATTTGTTTATAGAATGGAAGAAAAGTTTAACGCTGTCGTACCAGTCAAAAAAAATCCACGTGGAAAGGTGAGCATGAATAATTATTATTATTATTTGATTACAATATTATATAAATACTGAAAATATCGCACCATGGGTATACTTCGCTCTTCAGATACAATAGTCACTATAGTATTTTTTTTATAGTTGATGCATGTATCAGGTAAATTTTAAATAAACAATACCTAAATCATTTCTTCGGTAAAACGATTCTGAGTGGAGCTTCAGTGTAATTGAACGAAACTGTTTATTTTCACGTAATATGGTTATTTTTTCAATCATAACATTATAAAATATTGAATTATTATAGTTATTGATCCGGTCAACATTTTCCTTATTCCACCCACAGTAATGTATAGAAAGCAGTCTGCAATAGTTAAACATATTTTTTATTGTAATTTGTAGGTATGCATGATATTATAATAATGTAACGTGCTCAACTCGTTCTAGTCGAAGTGATAAAGGTGTTTTGAAATAGTTTACAAATAATTTACCTATGCAGTATATGTACTATTGTGCTTATATCAAACATTTTTTTTTCAGTTTGTTGGTTGTCAACAGAGACAAATGATTATCAATTTGTACATATCAAAAATGACTGAGCAAGCCACACTGCCAGATCAACGACACCTTAAATACATAGACCTCATCAAATTGATGTCACAAGAAACCGGTATTGGTCAACGCACAATTTCAATGACTTTATCTGAATATAAGAGAAAAGGTACGATTTCTTCTCCCAATAGAAAAAAAGTAAGACCTAAGTTAACTGAAAAAGTTAATGAATTTGACAAAAATGTTATTCGACGAAAAATACACGGGTTTTGGCATCGAAAAGAATTTCCAACTTTTGAAAAAATAATGGCATCAATCAATGACGATCCCAGCTTATCGAATTTTTCGCGTTCATCTTTGCAATTATTATTAAAAGACTTAAATTTCGTATACACTAAAATAAAACGAAATTTTGCTTTAACCGAAAGAGGTGATATAGTCTGCTGGAGACAAAAGTACTTGGAATCTATTAGATATTATCGTAACCATGGTCGTCAAATTTATTATCTTGATGAATCTTGGATAAACGTAGAAGAATCAGCTAAATTAGTCGATACCACAATTCAATCTGGTCAAAAGCATCTATCAGGTAAAGGAAAACAATTAATTTTTGCTCACATAGGATCGTCTAAAGGGTTTGTTGCTGGTGGTCTTTGGGATTTTGAATCAAAAAACAATTCTAGCGATTATCATGACGAAATAAATGATGCTACATTTTACGAATGGTTTAGTGGCATTATATCGTTGTTGGAAGACAACGCAGTGATCGTTATGGATACTGCATCGTACCATTCGGTCAAAAAAGATACGTTTCCCCTCATTTCGTGGGAAAAAGGTAAAATTATTAAATGGTTAGAGGATAAAGGAAAGTTAATTCATCGACCAATGGTTAAACATCAACTATTAGAGGAGGCAGAACAATTTCGACCGGTTTGTGAAAAGTACGTAATTGATGAATTAGCAAAAGAAAATAATAAAATAGTACTTAGGCTACCTCCATATCATTCTGAGTTAAATCCGATCGAGTTAGCATGGTCCTTTGTAAAACGCTATGTCAAAACAAATAACACGACATTCAAATTACCAGATGTACAAAAACTACTACATGAAGGAATGGAACTAGTTACACCTCAGATGTGGAAAAATTTTATAAATCATGTCATCAAAGAAGAAGATAAATTCTTTGAAATCGACTTTATCACCGATGAACTTTTGGAAGCGGAACTCACGGAACCCAATGCTTTACATTTTGTAACCATAAAAGGCGACATCTCTGATTCCGAATCTGAATTTGACGACTAATAAAATATTTGTAGTGTATTATAGTTAATATAATTTATAGTATAGTGTATTGTTTATTGTAAATAGTTATTATGTACCATTAACTGTTTTCATATGCCATTTTGTTTTTATATAAATGTATTTAGATATATAAGTACATTATAAAAAAATCCATTAAAACACTTATTCTTATAAATGATAAATCGAGGTTTTTAATAATAATTTGTGAAGTGAAATCATACGTATTTCAAAAATGGTTTCACAAATAAAACTAATGTCCATACGCGCCCGGAAGGGGGGCACTGCCTCCCTGACTTTCCGGAAAATGTTTAAATTAAATACATTATGATAAATTACAATATAACAAATTGAACGTGGTTTTATGAAAAAAAATAAAGGTCACCATTATAAAAATCCTGTTTAGCATTAACATTACAGGGTTAATAAATACTACTTTAATGTATTAAAAACTTGGTTTCCCCAAGAAAAATTTCTTCAGGTGCCTATGCAAATGTCACTAAGTATGAACTTTAATTTGCACCTTGTATTTGATCTTTATTTTATTTGACTTTATCTGAAATGTATTAAATTAATTGTTTAAATTATTTGTATTTTGCACATTCATTGCCATTCATGACCAAATCCAATTTTTGTTTAATCAATAAGAAATTAAATCTTTAATGATATCTACTATAGATTTTTATCAATATGAACGGTTTTATAATTATGTTCAATACTATTATATTTATCAATTAATATTAATACTACATCACGCCTCGCGGTTTTAGAAGATTTTCTTTAGCCGTGTACCTATACTATATAGTAATAATCCGTAGAAGGTAGATCGTAATACTAGATTGATAAAAAACAGAAACTAAATAATTTATACTATTAGATTTTCTAAATATATTATCAATATTCGATATAACTGCAAGTATTATTTTCCCAAGTAGTTCATTTTTACAACTATGTATTGCACGTGTATTACGTCACTTACGAATTACGTTCGAATATATACTTAATAAAATTTTTTTTTTTTTTTATTTTAGAAAATTAACTAGCTGTATTAAGTAACACAATAGGTAAAATAGATGATAGATTTAACACTATGTACATACATATAAAAATAACATGAAACACAAGATGAGGGAAATCATCCAACGATGGTACCCTCCAGATAATTATTTAAAAATAGTTGTATTAGTTTTTTGTGTTCTTAAAATAATTTCCTCAGTAATCCAGGAAATCGGTCATTCGATTGGAAACGTTATTAATATAGAACACCACCAAACAAAAATATCACTGCCCAAGTTCTTTTTAACCTTAATTTAGATTTTCTCAATATCATTGCTATTACACACTGAAATAAAAATTGAAAAGCCCCACATAAAACGACAGATACCCCAACGTCTAAATTGTCAATCCTATGGTCAAATATGAAACTACTGCGCCTACCCTTTAAAATATTTGAGATGTGGTAGCAATCACTCAATTCTGTCCTGCATGAAATCTCCAGATATGCTTGAAAAATGTGCACCCTGTTAATGTAGCCCGTACCCACCCAGCTAATTATAAATGCTGCACCATCTACAAGCAATTCTCCCCCCCCAACATCTCGGTAAAGATCCTAACATCTCATACAGAAACCCTCAACATTTTCAACCATCGAAGTAGAGACCAACATTCCAGAAGTCCACCATCAACAAACGCCTAAACTAACCGACGTACGTATGCGAATGTAACCGAGAGTCACCGCTCACCTAACCCAAATGCTTACCAATAAATATCAATGACATTGAGAGCCAAACTCTCAAATTCCTCGAAGAATTAAAATCAATGATAAGTCCTCATATCTCTTCTCGTCAATGTTTTTTCAAACTCTTAAATAACAACAATGTAATTCCCTCCTTGTTCTAACCTGGCTTACCCAAACGCAAAGTGGACTATTAGCAATTCTACAAATTAATATAAAATTTACATCGCTAAGCAAAGTTAGTATACAAGCGCGTATGACTAAGGAAAACGCGCCGAAAACATACGACCGCGACGAGACAAGAAACACTCCCCGAAGAGCCGACGATACGAATGAGATAACGGTGGGAGCTGGGAGGGGACGTTTAAGTTACGGTGCCCAAACACTCGTTATAAAACCTAATAAATACTCTATACATTACGGATCTACGTTAGTAGTACCATAACAACACATTCGCCTGATGAATCTCCTTGTCCGGCTTCAAAACGAACGGCGTGGACGTCTAGGCCTGACCGCGGTTACCGTTAGGTTCATCCCCGCATCCATGTTATGTGCCGGTCTTGATAACTGCCGTACGTCGGCTACTACCTTTCGAAGCTGCAGGGGAAAAAACGCGGAGACGGGTAACGGTGTCCCGATCCGATTAACTTCTGCAGTGGCAAGGGCAGGCATCAACGTCGCAATAGACGATTCAGCATATGGTAAATAGGTCGAAACTGCAGGCAACTCTGTGGACTTGACGGACGGAAATTCAAACTCGGGAGCATCGCCCGCGGCATTTGTAAGCACGGCGACGTTAGGCATGGATACAATTTGCCGATGTACCTGCAAACCTTGGAATCGAGACATTCTACTTGTCCGGGTATCGTTGCTAGTCAGCAGCATTAAATTGGGTGTCGATTTCCACTGGTGCCGCGGCTGCTGAATTCGTACTCAAAGCCATATTAGGAATCGATGCATATCTTGAGTGCACCCGAAAGCTCTTGACATTGCAGCTCTCCGACTGTTTCAGTCTATTCCTCCGGAAATCTTCGAAAACCGATTGCATCAATTCGGTCGCGGACGAGATTTTGATATCGGTCGAACAGTCGTCGAGAGCTTCGATGTTCGACATATTGATAATATAGGTAGAATAAATATAGATTATACGAAAATGTGTTTAAACTTTTAGACCGTAAAAATTAAAAATTATTCGTAATGTTCACAACAAATGGTTGTTGATAAGTGGTTACTGTGACACAGACATGGATTATATATTTATATATACACACTTAAAAGTTATAGCTGAATAACCCGACGTTGCCCGGGAAAAAAATTGTGATTAATTAACTTCTTTTAGGTGTAATTCGCTGTGACCGCTGTGCATATGGAAGCAAAATCATATTATATTTTAATTTTTTGCCATCCCGCGTTGAGTTGCCCATGAGTCTCGCTTAAGGTTATGCTAACAGTATATTGTCAAGTAGGTAAGCAATTTACCTGCGTTAGATTGCAGATACAGTGAAGTGGGTGATAAAATATAGCCTATAGGTAGCTTTGTAGTTGAAAAAAATGGTTATACTGCAGTGTACCTAAAATAGTTCCGGCTGGGTGATTGTTTTTCATTTTTACCACGTTTAACACTTTTAACCCTTGCAGAGGTTGAATTTTGAAAAATCCTTTCTTTCATCATAAAATTAAACTACCTACTGACTAAATGTTATACTCATAGCTTCAGTGGTTCCGGCTAGATGATTTTTTTTTACCTCTTTTAACCTCTCTATAGTGGTTGAATTTTGAAAAATCCTTTCTTAGTGAGTGTCTACATCACAAAACAAAACTACTGTCCAAATTTCATACTCATAGATTCAGAGGTTCCGGCTAGGCGATGATGAATCACTCCGGACAAGTCATTTTTTATATATAGAATATAGATATATACATAGATATACAGGTGTCCCGTGAGGATTTACCCATTGCGATATGTCCTGAAAAAATGGAGATATCATAATTATGATTTTTTAGTAAGACTCACAGGAACAAGAACTACAAATATTTCATGTTTTAATTTATTTTAATGTTTTGGTAAAAAAGTTAAAAAATATTTTTTTTTTAATTAATTATTTAAAAAAAAAAACGAAGATTTTGTGCCATTTTGTGGAGTTCATTTTTCTGAAAATATTGACGTTCCAATATTTTGATTTCATCAATCTTCTGATTTTTAATATTTTTTCTAGTTTCTAGAAAAACAGCGAACTATTTAATACCATAGTGGCATAGCGGTATAACCATGTAGCCCGTGACCCGCTAATTCGCATTTTTTTTTCAAAACTAGAAAAAATATTAAAAATCAGGAGATTAATAAAATTAAAATGTTGAAATGTCAATATTTTCAGAAAAATTAACTCTACAAAATGGCTATCTTGAATTTTTTTTAAAACAAATAAATAAAAAAATATATTTTTTAACTTTTTTGCCAAAACAATAAAATAAATTAAAACATGAAATGGTTGTAGTTCTTATCCCTAGTGAGTCGTAATACAAAACAGAATTATGATATCTCCATTATTTCAGGAGATATCGCAATGG
Source organism: Sitobion miscanthi (assembly GCA_008086715.1). Classification (NCBI taxonomy): domain Eukaryota; kingdom Metazoa; phylum Arthropoda; class Insecta; order Hemiptera; family Aphididae; genus Sitobion; species Sitobion miscanthi. The sequence continues at coordinate 27,562,033 of CM017805.1, read as the reverse complement.
GTAAATCCTCACGGGACACCCTGTGTATACTTATCCACATACCAACAAGATTCTATATAGTAGTTTTTAGAAGTTATTTTAAAATGTCTCCTTTATGTAGAATATTTGATAAGTCTCTTTCAATAGCTATAATAGACTTATACCTAACTTATATAATCGATTTGATAACATAGTTAAACTTATATATAAGTATTTATTCGTACATTGCTGACAATTTTCATTCACAAAATGTGGAACTTGTTGGAAGAGAAAGAGATAAATGTAGCATTTTACATAAATTTGAAAAAACAGATTTTTAATGATACTGAAGAATAAGCGATTCCCCCACTCCATTTCGTGTACACGACACATTTCATTATTGCTATTTCACGACTCTGCGTATTTATTATTTGTTTCATTAAGTTATCGACTAATTGTTTCATTAAATCACCTTATAGTTTATACCTCAAATTTGTTATATTTTATTTAATTTAATTTGTTGAATTGTAATTATAACTAGTATTAGTGTATTAGTGTGTTATATTGTTGTTTGTTATTAGTTATTACTATGTTCGCACCTCGCGTAAAATAATATATTGGTATTATTTAATTATAAATATGCTAACTAAAGTGTACAAACAAGGAATAAAAAATAAGGATAAGTATTTATTGAATGAAAAAAGAAACTTAGTAATAAAATAAATACCCCAAAAAACTGTCTTTACAATATTCTAAAAAACTGATGATATTATATAACAAAAACACTTCGTCAAACTCCGTGTAAAAAACGGCTAAATAAAAAAAATAGATGGGTTAGTGGATGTCACTCTGCTGTACAGTAGGTTACAAGTGGGTCACTGTAATGGATGGTGTTAAATTTGAATTCAATGATATTCATTTATTGTATAAGAAAAACGATTCTGAGCGAAAACGGTCAGTCAGCCTATGATATTACCAAGTATATTTGATGATATAATTGTGAATAAAGTAATTTATATATAACCTGTTTACGTGGAGCCTTGTTTTCAATTTGTAATCCTTAGCTATAAAAGTTGAACATTTTATAAATTTTTAACTACAAAATAATTATTTAACTATAAATTTAATAAATGTTGTCAAAATATGAACTTTAAATGCTTATAAAAAAAAATTGCGCCTATGTATTTTTAATATTTTTTAACTGCTATTAGAACGATATATCAGGAGCTTTAAATTAAATTTTTACCCTTTTTTACCCAACAAATAAAATTTTATTGATATTTATAGAAAAAAATGGAAACTGAAAATGTCCGTAAACAGCTCAAAATAAGTCAAAATATTTGGAATGATATGGTGTATTGAAAATGCTAATATAAACATTCAGTCAAAATTTCAAGTATCTACAGTCATACGTTTTTTAATTACAACAAAATAAGATAATCGTTACATGAGAAATCGAGTAAATATCAAATGTTGTAAAAATATGAATTTTAAACGCTCATAAAAATTTAATTTGACTTTCTTGTAGACATTTTTTTTTGATAAAGGTAAACAAACTTATGGATAATCTTGTATTTCATTTTCAAATCTTAGATTTAAAAAAAAAATTTTTATGAATTCTCAACTCAAAATAATTTGCTAATTTTCGTGATTTTTCCGTATTTTGTCAAGATTTGAACTTTAAATGCCTATAAATAAAAACTGTGGCTAAGGATTTTAAATTTTTTCATCTACCTTTGAAACAATAACCTAGGAGCCTTCTATTGAATTTTCAAGCTTTTTTACTCAACAGATAAAATTTTATTGATATTTATAGAAAAAAAACTAAAAAAAATGGAAACTGACAATGTCCGTAAACAGCTCAAAATATTTGGAAAATGTTATGGTGTATAGGAAATGCAATTATAAACAACCAGTGAAAATTTCATGTACCTACGGTCATTTGTTCTAGAGTTACACCAAACACCAAAATCGATTTTCTCGAAAACAGATTTTGCGTAAAAATTCCTGTTTTTCCTTAATTTTTCTTTTGTTTTTCACGTCGTTTTTGAAAACTACTGTGAAATTTTTACTTTTGACCCTCAAAAGTACCAACTAGATTCACTTTCCTATCAGAAAAGTTACTGTTGAAGAAAATCCAAGCACTTTTACTGTGCTAAAAGGTGACGACAGACACAAAAAAAAAAATAAAAAAAAACCCCACATCATAGTAAAATCAATACATTCATCGCTTCGCTCAGAATCTAAAAAAGAATAGAATTTGAAACTGAAGATATCCGTTAACAGTTCAAATAACAAACAAAATATTTTGAAAATTTTATCGTGTATAGAAAATGCTAGTATAAGCAACCAGTGAAAATTTCATGTTTATATACGGTCATTTGTTTTTGAGTTACATCAAAAAACAAAATCGATTTTTTCAAAAACCGTAAACATTCTCGTTTTTCCTTAATTGTTTTTCCCGGTTAGGTGTTAGTGCTAAGTAAATTGAATTAAAGTACATTTATTTTGTTTCAATAATTTTTTTACTTGGCGATAATGTATATACGTTATAGGAATAGGACACAGCTCACGAAATAATGTGAACAAAATAAACAATAGGCATTAGAAGCTCATTATAATTTAAAATGTCATAATGGACATTTCTATGAAAAATAATTTCTCGTCAATTAAATAAATTATTCAAACAAAATAAGTGTTCTTTAATTCAATTTACTTCGCATTTATTTATGATATCAAGTCTTTATAGTGCTTAAAGATGTTTTTTTTTTTATTACTTTAGTCGTTTTTTTACACGGAGTTCGACGAAATGTTTTTGTTCTTGTTGTGACTTGTGATCTCCATAGTCTATTGTTCTATGCTAAGGCCTAAGATATTCACTTCTCCACAGATATTAAGACGATATTATATTCTTAAATCGTGCGCGTGAACCTTAGATCATAAACTAGTATATGATCTAAGACGCGGACAAAGATAGATTGGTCCGTGATCGTGCGCTTCACACACCATTAGTGATAACATGTTATCTAATCACACAAATAATACAACAAATCATAATATTTTTGACCGCGGTGGCGCGGTCCGTAGATATAAATATTAGATAATATAGACATTATAAACAAAATTATTATTGTTATTATTATTGTTCTATGATTATATTAAATTATAATAAAATAATAAATGTATAATTAATAATATATTTAAATAATTTTTATGAATACCTATGTTTTGCGTTTTTAGAAGTTAGATAATCTTCCAGTATCGTGGTTTGTCAGTAGTCACTACGAATTAAAATGCTAAATGCCAATAGTCACTATCACAATATCATAATTATTCACCGCCATTTAATATTTACAAAATACTAATGACGGTCATGGTTAATTCAAATAACTTAATTGATTTCAATAACCTACGACAAACTCGTGTCTCGTGCAATTATTATTCCGCCTTTGGGCGTTATGGATAAAACATCTGCAACTTTCAATTTTAAATATTACAACTGTTTCATTATCACCCTTAGAGATTCTTCGTAAGTACATCTATATTTAGTAAATCTTTAGATTTATAGAAACTTATTAACTATCATTGTATTAAATATTTCAACTAGATTTTAGGAATTTTTGACATTTTAAAATAATTTATTTTGTTCATTTTTGCCTTAAAATTTCTAATTATGTACATCTAATAATTATAAATATTTTTACTATTAGGTAAAAATCCAAATTGATTTAATCATAGAAAAAAAAACATTAAAGCAATAAAGTATTATTTAATATTTATATTATACACATGGTGATTCACTATAAGCATGCTCGCCGCGCTCAACTTCATAGGAATAAATAATTCAATTTTGAAAAATCACTAAAATAATGCCGAATTGTATGTTTAATATTTTGCAGTGAAACAGATTGATTATCAATTGAAAAAAAAAAGAGTTTGTATAGCCACAGGCTCCTGTTTAATTAGTATAAAAATTTTAAATTAAAATTGAAAATATAGTCCTCAAATAGTTAGGTATTCTATAAATTCCAATTTAGATTTAATAGATTTATTAGAAATATGGTAGTTAGTATGCGTAGTGTATCATCCTATATTTAAATATTCAAATATATATTTTATCTCTATTTTAGATATATGGAAATGCAGGTATAAATGTAAATAGGGCCAATAAAGATCATATATTTTATACATTTAAAAAATACTAAACAATTTATCTACTAATTAATTGGTATTGATGCATACTGTAAGTATATTGTATATAGTAAGTTTTATGTTTATGCCGTCAAAACTCAAAAGATTACCATTGACGTCATGTTTGCATTTATGTCCTTGAAATTTTAGTTTATCTTATCTATACTCTATTATAGTTTTATTACTTATAAGTTATAACATATTAACTATCATGTTCATTATAATGACTTAGCATTACTTGAACAAAATGTCTGTTTCTATATTGTAAGGTAAAAATTTTATATTTTAATTTTAAGTTTTAAGTAATTATTAACAATTTTTAATTTTATATATGTAATTAAATTGTTTATAAAATATAGATTGAAGTGTTGGTAATTGGTATCCACTTATATTACTTTGAATTGAATGGTAATCAATAAATAAAGGTTTTAAAAACTCACTAAAAAACTATATATTAAAGTTACCTATATTTATATTTAAAATATCTTGTTTGAAATGTAGTTAATACTTTTGTATTAAACGTCTTACTGTAAATTTGGAAAGAGCTAACTTAACTTTATTAATAAATAATAGTGATTAAAGATTATAAATAATAGGTATTAGATATAATAGCTTTTAAAATATTTTAATATGTCTAAATGTTTTTCATTTTACTCTATACATCTATATTTTCTGATTTTGAATTTAATATTTATATATTGCATCTTTAATGTAGAACCCATTATTATGAATAATACCACTATACAAGGGTTCGGTTTTGTTTTTATTTTATACTTCAATCTGTAGTATTCTTGTATATGAAAATAATTAAAATAATTTTATTTTTTTAGGATTTTGTTGGTGAAAAATATTCCTGGTTACAATAATTATTCACAAAATGGATAGTACAAAAAGCAAATGTGTTTTGTTAACTGGTGGCGCAGGGTATGTTGGTAGCCATACTATTATACCTTTAATTGAATCAGGGTATGAGGTGGTGGTCTTAGATAATTTGTCAAATGCATGTAAAGGTATGTTATACTACATTTTATTAATATGTGTCAAACTGTTAAATGAGATACTGCACTCATTCCTCTACAAATATTTATTTGTATTTTTTTATTTTATTTTATCAAATTTTAACAATACAGATTCATTTCTAGAAATACTATTATCTAATATTAATCATAATTATATATTTTTTTAATAATGAAACCTTTTTTATAGTTTGTTATTAGTTTATTGCATTGTTTAAATCATAGTATGACATTAATTGTGACAAAAAAATGATTATTTAATAGGTAATTTAAATCTTAAATTATTATTATTATAATTTATCTAACAAATCAATTAACACAATTGCCATAATATGCAAATATGCCAAATGCAATAAAAGTAGATTTTATAGTTTTAAAATTAAATTGATAATAAGTATTTAAAACTTAATAATAATATTTTTAATAAAATATAATATTTATATAATTATATTAGTTATATATTGACATATATTGGTTAAGTTGTAAGCATTGGAATGGAGTTAAATATAAGTTATAATTTATAACTATTTTTCATGCTTTTACATCTAATCTATTTTCTAAACTGTATTATTGTTTATTATGCTTGCTCCTATTTTGTATATTGTATCTAAATCAGTGTTTGGATAGTTCATGTTAATATGTTAAGTGAATTCTATTAATTGTAAATTGTAATAAACTCCTCTTGTTTTTTTCAAATAGAATGTGAACAGCAAAATTCATATTTGAAGAAAACTTTGATTTCAGGCCGTTCAAATCATATATATTTTTGTAATATAATTATATGTAAAAATTTTAGAATATTTTATTTAAATTTATTTATTTTAGTATTCATACTTTCATACAATTAGTTGACCCATTTCTGCAGATAGAAGTTCATTTTTAAATAAATAATCAAAATAAACAATCTGATGAAAATGTTAATTTGTTTAATGAATTAAGTTCAGTTTTACATATTAACCTAGTTACTTCAGTTTTACTTCTAGTTCAGTTTTTAAGTGAACTTTTCCAACACTGATTCACATAATTCTAAATAAAACTAACAATCTGTTGTATTCTATTTTAAAATATTATTAATTTAGGAAATGAAGGACAAAATCCAATTCCTATATCGCAAGTTGAAAAATTAGTTGGAAAGCCAGTCACATTCTATAACGTTGATCTCTTGGATTATGAATCACTCTCCAAAGTATTTGATAAGGTTAGCTTTATGTTTCATTATACTTATTATTATATAAATCTTACAATATATATGTAAAACTGTTTAGTTTATATACCTAATGATTATTTATGACATCTAACATTATTCTCACTAATGTAGATAAAACAAAGCTATATTTTTAATTTCTGACTATATATCATCATCAAATTTCATTTTTGAATTTCTTATTGTATGTAAAAATTAATGATGATATTAAATTATCAGTAGTAAAAATTTGTTTTAAATAATTCACTTTACCCTTACTTGTTATTTATTTATTTATTGGAATACAAATGATAATTACAATGTAGTAAAGATATATTATACTATTAAAAACTTAAGATAAACAGTTATAGAAGAATAAATATAAATACAAAAAAACAAGTTGTTCAAGGGGTATAGGTCCTGAGCATGTGGGGAAGGAGGTGGTTATGACCGTATGACGCGGTGAAGCTAGGAGTAGAGAAAGGAAGCTGTTTGCGAGTAGAATAAAATTGAGCTCAAAAAAAAACTTTTCCTAGAAAATCTGGAGTATCTTGTAAATGTATTGTCAGGAAAGGCACTCTCTTTGTAGGATTTTATGAATAGTGAATAGTTGTGATGAGTTACTGAGATATTAAGAACATAATACGCATAATATTATGATCAGTAATATTTATTTATGTATTTTTTGTATTTTTAGCATAATTTCTGTTGTGTTATTCATTTTGCTGGATTAAAAGCTGTTGGTGAATCATGTATCATTCCTTTGACTTATTATCGAGTCAATGTCTCAGGATCAATCAATTTATTTCAAGTATGTAAAGTGTAACTTTTATAAATATTAACTTTAGTAATATCTGAATGTATAACATGTAGACTAATAATAAACTTAATTGATAGGTTATGAAAGAACACAATGTAAAGAAGCTTGTATTTTCCTCCTCATCTACAGTATATGGTGAACCACAATTTCTACCGATAACTGAATCGCACCCGGTTGGTCAAAACTTACTCAATGGATACGCTAAATCAAAATATTATATTGAAGGGATAATACAAGACTTATGCAATTCTGATAAAGTATATTTTACAACAAGCATAATGATATTTTAATTCCTAATATTTGTGTTTATTATTAGGAGTGGTTTGTGATTATTTTGCGTTATTTCAATCCAGTTGGAGCTCATCCTTCTGGGACTTTGGGAGAAGATCCTACTGGAATTCCGAACAATTTAATGCCATATGTTGCTCAAGTAGCTGTCGGAAATCGACCATGTATAAATGTTTTTGGTAATGATTATAACACAATTGATGGAACAGGAGTAAGAGACTATCTTCACATTATGGATCTAGCCGAAGGTCATGTTAGTGCATTAAAAAAGCTACAAAATGATGATGAAAATGGAGCTATAGCTATTAATTTAGGCACAGGAAATGGATACTCAGTGATACAAGTAATGAATAATTTTTCAAATATGTAGTTATAGTGTTTAAAAAGACAGATTAAAAACTTTGAATTGATAACATAAAATAAAGTCATAAATTAACTTAAAAATTATATTGTAACTCAGATACTGCCTCAGAAAACTATATTTTATCATATATTAATATATTGTATTTATAATTTCTAAAACAAATTATTTTATGGATTTTATGTATCAATAAAATTATTGAAACTAATGATACAAATTTTGAAATACTTATAACATAATTTTATTATTGAATAAAATTGCCATACATTACACAATTGTACATTAAAAAAATTACCATCAATTTATGTATAGGAATTTATCATGTTATTTAGTGATGAGTTTGAGTAACCCCAAGCACCTCAAATTAAGAAATTAAAAATTTTAATTTGTATAGTTCGATCAAAATGAAATTTTAAATGTTCAAAAATTACAGCAGATTAATAAAAAAAAATGTTGGTTAATTTTTACACTGTTTTATAACTATTTTATTTTAAAATTTGTTATAGTTAATTTTTTAAATTAGTAGAAAGTTCGAATACAATTCAAGTTTGACCCATTCCTAAATTATTATTTATTAAAATATACAAAATACAATATTGGATTATATTTATAAAAAAAAATGTACCAATTATCATTATATTATAATAATTAATCATGTTTATTAATTATTTTGCTCAGGTAATTGATATGTTTAGTCAAGTTAGTGGACAAAAAGTAAAATATGATATTGTTGATCGTCGTTCGGGTGATTGTGCTTCTTCTTATTGTGATGCATCGTTTGCTAAATCATATCTTGGATGGGAAGCTAAGAGAACATTGAAGGAAATGTGTGAAGATACATGGAGATGGCAGTCATCATACCCTCAAGGTTTTTTGACTAAGAAATAATTATAACATGATTATTATGAAATTTTGAACAAATTATTATTATTTATTGTTGTTGTTTAATTATAATTATTATTTCTTACAAAATGTTTTTGGAAATTTTTAAAACTGTTTATTAAATTTTATAATATTATATTGTACAATAACACAATTAAATATGCAGTTTCAATATAATATTATAATGTATATTTATACTTTGCTAAACAATAATTTTTCTCTAACTACTTTATTTTCTTAAACTTTTATAAGACATGTTTAAAGGTCTATAACAAATCTACAGTCCATGGCGCCTAGAATTATTATATTATTTGTTTTTAATATGACTTCTCCGATCCATACTTTCCGTATGGTCTGTGGGCTGACAAATTATTATTGTAGACAATAATATTTCATCTGGGCTCCGTTCAATAATATATCCTGATCGGATGTATGTGAATTAAATCTCGAATAAAAACTCTTTCTTTACTATTTATAGATATTTCCAATTATTTAAAAATTTTCCTATCAATATCGATAAAAAAAAAATTTGTTGCATCAAACAGCTTGAAAATCGAATACAAAATTCCTAATAAATTGTTACAATAGTGGTTCAAAAATATTAAAGATGCGTGGGCACGATTTTTTTTATAAGCATTTAAAATTCAAATCAATCAAAATCACAAAAATATGCAATGCTAAAAAATATAAAATGTATAAATGTATACTATATTATATATCCTTATTCCTTATAGCTAAGAACTGCAAATTGAAAACAAGGTTTCTAATAAGCAGTTCATTATGTAACCAAAAATCTAAAAGATAAAGATATACTGTATTAATACTCCAGTGGTCAAGACGCTGATGTTTTTTTTTGTAATGATATAGCTAGTAGCGCTACTCGCCTTAAAAAGTAGCTCGCTATCAATATTACTACTTATTTTTAAAATTTAGTGCGCTGCTTCTAATGCTATTGTTTTAATGTAGAGTGCTACTTTTACGCTACATTTTTTTAAATGTTCCAATAGAAAATTGGTTGTTTATAATTTGTACTGATTTAACATTTGGTGACTGGACGGGTTTTAACTACACGAGTTCATCATGGATTAAACCTGAAGAATGCATTAATATACCTACTCATCATTATTATAATATAAATTAATTAATATAATAATTATCATACTATTTTAACTATCACCAAATAGGTTGAAGATAGCGACAAAATAATAATAATTTTCAAATGCTAACCGAACATTTATAATTTTCTAAAGTATATCGCTAGATAGTACATTAGGTGTATTGTAGGGACACCACGTTAATCCCTACAACTATATACGATTAGTGCGCTACTCCCAACCACCGCATTTAATAGTAAAACAAATTACTTTAATAGCAATAATAATATAATATTATTATTATATAATTTATCTATTCTGTGGTAATATAGACTGACAGATCGTCTTTGTTGAGAATTGTTTTTTTTTATACAATGATATTATTTAATTTTATTTAATGATATTAATGCCAATCGGCTTTTTACATATAAAATAGTTAATTTAACATATAAATAACCCATTAATACAAAAGTTGTAGTTAACAAAATACTAATAAATTACAAACAAAACATAATAAACATTATATTAATATATTATTATATCAACACATCCTTTATAGTGAACCACTCGACACCTACAACTGCACAGCAGAGCGGTACCTACCCTGTACTTCACCACCATTTTTATATTATTTTTTAGTTATAACAATATTTATTTCTATTATAATGTTTCAACAAATTTTATGGACGTCGGAGTCGTCGGACATAATATTAGTAATTAAATTATTACTAATTATTAATTGTTTAAATTGTTTTTAAATTTGTATTAATGTGTTTAATAATCAGGTTATCTATATTCTATATAGGTACTATTTGTACAAGTTATTAGCAAAAACAATACTCTATCGAATAAATAAATGATTTTAAATACAATTATTTGATATATTATTTGTAATGTTTACACAAAACCAATGTACTTATAAGTTATAAGCACTTAGAAACCTACAACGAATGTGGTGATATCACCAATCTCAAGAGGCCACCAGACGCACACCTGTGGTTTGTTGTCTCTGTAATCTACAGCACCCGCAAATTCAACAAATTCAATTGAATATACTTAACAGATGTACTATTATATTTTAATTTATAAGCCAGTTAGGTATATGCTTTTTTAAACTTTATATTTTATATACTCAATACTTATAACTTGAGCTTATAAATATTGAAAAATCCTGAAAACCCAATGTTGAAATTACAATAATACACATTTAATTTTCTTACATTTTAATTTAATTTATGGTCAATTCACTCTAATATTAAAGCTAACAAAGAAAGAACACATTACTCAAAATTGGTTATGCTGAACACAAGTATTGGTTGTTGTACGTTTACAGGAGACAATAATAAATTGTGTCCTCCCAACCTCTTAAATATCAATCATAATAATATGATCCAGAGGTGTGTACCTATATAGGATTTAATAATAATTCCATACACACACACTTTTACCAATCTCCCTCCTCCTTCCTCCCTAAATACGCCACGCCACTGATATGATCTGATAAATACTATATTAATATAAAAATTGAAAAATAATTAAGTTGTATATATGTACATAGGTATCTATATATATATATTAAATTTACTATAATAAATAATAAACATTTAATATTATTATAGGTAAGTAGCTAATTAAAATAATTTCAACGATAAGTATTGCATTGAATATTAATTATCTCAATCAACTTTTCCTTAATCAGAAATCAGATTAAAATAAACTGAATATTATATTATATAGCTTAATAAGTAATCATTTACAATAGGAAAAAGTTCAAAAAGTCAAATTTGAAATTGTTCAATAAAATAATTAATCTAACATGCATCATCTACTAACTACATGTATTATAATTTATAATGATTATAATATATTACCTAGCTATTACAAATTTATACTCATTAGTATTTAGTTATTACTCTTTGGCCTAGCATCTAAGCATTTAATTGCATCTAATATACATGATAATTAAGTAATATTGATAATAATTATATACTTTTTTATAGGTAATATGTAATGCCTGATAAACATATTAATATAATATAATTTCTATTAATATCATCTCATTATCCTTTCAAAAAACATACTTATAGGTAGGGGGATGTTATACTCATTAGTCATTATACATTTTTTTACAGGTAATTTAATATTATCATTATAAATTAAAATTTTTAGTTGTTCCATGCCTATAGTTTGTAATAGTTATATAGGTACTAATACCTTGGATTTGGTGCTTTTGAAATTGACCACCCATTTTATTAACTTTATTCTGATTACTTTAAAATGCTTAATACTGGGTATGTAAATAATTTTATAATTTATATAAATAAAAGTTAATATATATAATACATATTAACTATTAACATGCATGCTATTGGATTTAATTTTTGATTAAACAAATTAAAATTTATTTCCATTCTTATTGATAAACATAATAATTATAATAAATTATAATTTTCTTTCATAATTTATTCATCAAAATCATTGAAATACTTTTGTTTATTTGTTATAGTTATTTAAGTTACTTATCTATATATCTAAAGAATAATAAGATGTGTAAATAAGTAATTTGTATATTATTAAGCTACCTGTTAATATAGCAGTCGGTTATTACATTATTTAAAATTTTAGCTACTATAGGTAGGTATTTATTTTAGGTAAGTATACATTACAAATTATTTCATTATGTTCATAGCAATTAACAGAATATCTATTCGATTAAAATATTAAGTAGCACAGTAATAGGGTCACTATAATATTGTCTTTATGTTAGTCTGTAAATACAAAAGAAGATGCGTATTATAAATTAATCACTCATACATCCATCAACCATATGTTTTAATTAGTTCATGATATATAATAATAGTAAATAGTAATGTGATAGAAATATCCAATAATAAAATGCAATAGTTTAGGTTTAACTTCGGATTTAATGGAAAAAAGATTTTAGATTCTGAGCGAATCGATGAACGTATTGATTTTATAATGATGTGTGTTTTTTTTTAAATTTTTTTTTTTTAGTTTTTTAATTTTTTAATTTTTGTGTCTGTCGTCACCTTTTAGGACAGTAAAAATGCTTGGATTTTCTTCAACAGTAACTTTTCTGATAGTTGGTACTTTGGGGGGTCAAAAGTAAACATTTCCCAGTAGTTTTCAAAAGCGACGTGAAAAACAAAAGAAAAATTAAGGAAAAACGGGAATTTTTACGCAAAATTTGTTTTTGAGAAAATCGATTTTGGTTTTTGGTGTAACTCTAAAACAAATGACCGTAGGTACATGAAATGTTGACTGAATGTTTATATTAGCATTTTCAATACACCATATCATTCTCCAAATATTTTGACTTATTTTGAGCTGTTTACGGACATTTTCAGTTTCCATTTTTTTAGTTTTTTTTTCTATAAATATCAATAAAATTTTATTTGTTGGGTAAAAAAGCTTGAAAATTTAATACAAGGCTCTTACTATATTGTTACAATGACATTTGAAAAATCTTAAAAATCCTTAATCACAGTTTTTATTTATAAGCATTTAAAGTTCAAATCTTGACAAAAACGGAAAAATCACGAAATTTACTAATTGTTTTGAGTTGAGATTTCATAAATTTTTTAGTTTTTTTTTCTATAAATATCAATAAAATATTAATTATTGGGTAAAAAAGCGTGAACATTTAATTTAAGACTCCTGATATATCGATTTAATAGCAGTTGAAAAATATTAAGATGCGAAGGCACAATTTTTTTTTATAAGCATTTAAAGTTCAAATTTTGACAAAATGTATCAAATTTATAATTTAATAATTATTGTGTAGTTAAAAATGTATAAAATGTTCAACTTTTGTAGCTAAGGATTAAAAATGTAAAACAAGGTTCAAAGTAAATAAATAAATATATAAATTACTTTATTCACAATAATATCATTAAATATACTTAGTAATATCATAGGCTGACTGACCGTTTTCGCTCAGAATCGTTTTTCTTATATATGGGCATAATATTTTTATAAGCGTTAGATGTTACATACGTTATAAAAATATAAAAAATGTTGAACTTTCTAGGTAAAGCTTGAAAATGTAATAATATGTTCCTCTGTCCTAATAAGTAGTTTTTACTGAAATTCGAAAATCTTAAAAATATATAAGCACAATATTTGTTTATTTAAATGAAGAACAACAGTAGTTAACGTATTTATTTTCTTGTTAAAAAATATTATTCACAGAGACTTGAATTTCTTATATAGATATATTACTTTATTTTACAATACATAATGACATTTTCAAAATATTTAAATTCATTTTAAGCTATTATTTATTTTTTCCATGATTCCACGAATAATCTAATCTCACCATTCTTCGGTAGTCGGTAAGTTGGTATTGACTAAAAAGTTAATAACAATAATATGATATAATATTATAAGTAGGTATAAAAACTTAATTTGAAAGTTCTATAGCTATACATTACCAATTATTGAAAGAAAGCCAGAAATACTGGCTAAATGTAACTTACTCAAATAAACTCAGAAAATATGTAAAAAAGAATATAAACAAATTTAAATACCGCCTAATATCAAAACAAAAGAGGACGCAAATACGTAATCGTCATTCAAGTAAGAATAGGTCACTCTCGTCTAACCCACTCCTACCTTATCAACAAAGAACCAGTATGGATGTATGTAATTTTTACGACGAAGTACACACAATAGAGGCAAGCCCGGATTAAAGCCATGGCCCCCGAGCTTCGATAGTTAAAATTTATTTAGGGGCCTCAGATTAGTCCATTACTTTTTTCTATATAGGCTAAAACACTGCATTCATCACCTAAATAAAATCGATGATTATTTAGCGAGGAAAGAAGCTTGTAAATTATAATTTATAAATAAAGTGATACACTTCATTATTTATAGCTATATAAAATCTTTATCTCCTATAGGAGATATATTGACACCGTGAGAATGTTTCAGTATAATAATCATGTATCAAATATAAAATAGTGTATAAACAACATTACCTTTAACCTAAGTATATACTTTACTATGTACCTATTTTAGTAATCACTAATCAAGTGATCAATTACGAATTACCTACCTCAGCTAATATAGTTATATAAGTAGCCAAGTAGGTAACACATTAATTTTTATTACCAAACATACGCGTATACATTGACTAAAAAATTTTAAGTTTAAACGGATAATAGCACAAAAATATTTTTTTATTAAGAATAATATGTCTATAAATAGGTAAATGGTTTTTACAAGACATAAATAAATGTTATTTATTTAAATTTATTGTTTGTTTTAGATCCTTATAAATTTCAATATATATTATTTATAAGTTGTAGCGTATGTCTAGGTTTAAAATTAAGATTTAAGATGTCAAAAAATGTATTATCAAATATTTTTAATAAAATAAACTTGTTGGTCATTTAGAAAATTGGAAGGGCGTACGTTATTCATTACTGGAGGGAGTCGTGGTATTGGCAAGGCAATTGCTTTGAAAGCAGCAAAGGATGGCGCCAACATAGTTATTGCAGCTAAAACTACTGAACCACATCCTAAACTCCCCGGAACTATATATACTGCTGCAAGCGAAAGTAATATTTTTAAAATACTTAAATACGTCTTATATTATTCATTTAAGGTTTACTGATTGCAATATGCAAAGCATTTATTTATTAAGCTTTCCTAAAATTATACGAGTCATAAACCTTATAATTTATAAATTAAAATTATAAGATCACTAGAAAAAATGTGTACCTACCTATCGTATTTCTGATAGGTATAAGGACATATGGTATATCCCTGAATAATATTAGTTATGCATTTATTATTTATTTATCATTTATGTATTAATTAACTAGCTAATCTTGCATGGCTGCATGCCGTTGCCCGTAACAAATTTAACATGCCAGTGGATTACTCTGTTAAATGTAAACTAGTAACTACACATAATATTCTCGTCACAGTTAAAAATTGATATGCACTATAGGTATCAATCATTTTTTGAAGAAATATTAATTAAAATAAATTATTCAGAGATTATAATTCATGACTAGCTTATGATAAACTAAACATAAATCTCTGACACTTTGGATTATATTTATAATATAAACAGCATCGGGTTATGATGCTATTTATGTATGAATGAATTTCACTTTTTACTGCTAAGATGGAAATAATATACCTATTATATGTATACACCTATTTTTAAAAAAATGTAATAAAAAAAATTTCCGCACATGAGCAATAAAACAGTTTTTTTAATTGTAGGTAACCTATCTTTTTGAGTTTGAATTTAAATTACTTTAACTTTTTAAGCAACTTTGACTTTCCAATCTGAAAAATTAACTCATGTATTTTTAGTAGTTGATTAATAACCCTGAAAATAATGTAAATGTGCTTACTTACGAATATGGGCCTTTTGTTATATTTTAATTTAAAAACGAGTTATGAGTATTTTAAGATTTACAAACAATTTAAAATTTTAAAATACTTATAACTCGCTTTAAAATTAAAATATAATAAAAAGCCTGAGAGGTTGTCTAGATAATAATCTTACCTTTAGATTTTATAAGAGGTAAATTCACTCTAATTTGTAAACTAACGGAGCTACACGTGTTCTACTGAGCGTAAAATTTGCTATGTTACGCACTATATGTAAGATGGAAACAACACATGCGTGTGAGCCGTATACTAAATTTCCAAGCTTTTTTTACCCAACAAATACAATTTTATTGAGATTTATAGAAGAAAAAACTAAAAGAGGTGGGAAAGTGGATCTCGCACTGCTGTACAATCGGTTACAAGTGCAGGTCATTGTTTAATGGATGGTATTAAATTTGAATTAAATAATATAATATCATCATTGTAAACGAAAAACGATTCTTGTCAGTGATGATATTTTATATTATATTTTTATTATTATTACTTATTATTAATACGGTAGCCAGTAAATTGAATTACCTATAATATTATAAAATTACAACAAAATAACCAAAATTGTTATTATTCTTGTTATTTAGCATGTAATTTCGTCCAAATTTGAGCATAAAATAACTATAAAAAAAAACTGTGTGTTTATATTTTTGAGATTTTTTGGTTACAGAATAACCCAGCAAATACTGTAATGTATATTAGACATCTGATATACCAATCCATCATAGACGTAAGGCGTACCTATATGTGATGTAAATGTAGATGCCTTTACTTATCTGAAACCTTGTTTTTAATTTTCAATCCTTAGCTATAAAATGTTAAAATGTTATCAATTTTTTTAAGATTTATTTTTGATGAAATTTGACAAACTTATGAAGAATCCTATACTAAATTTTCAAATCTTAGATTTAAAAAGAAACATTTTTGTAAATTTCACAAAATAATTTGCACAATTTCGTAATTTTTACTTATTTTGTCAACATTTTAATTCAAGATTTGAACATTAAATGCTTATAAAAAAATGATGACTGGATTTCTAATATTTTTTAAATTTCATTGTAATAATATATTAGGAGCCTTGTTTTAAAATTTTAACTTTTTTTACCCAGCAAATTAAAATTTATTAACATTTATAGAAAAAAAACTAAAAATATTGGAAACTGAATATGTCCGTAAATAGTTAAAAACAAATCTAAATATTTTGAAAATTGTATCTTGTATAGATAATACTAATATAAACATTCATTGAAAATTTCATATATCTAGTCATTTATTTTAGAATGATACCAAAATCCAAAATCGCGATGTTGCTGAAAACCAATTTTGCATAAAAATACCCGTTTTTCTTTATTTTTGTTTTTCCCGGCGCTTTGGAAAACTATTAGGAATTTTTTGACTTCTTCAATGCACCAACAATATTCACTCCCCATCGAACAAGATACTGAAGTTGAAAATCAAAGCATTATTCAACTACTTATCGACAAAACACAAAAATTAAAAAAATTAAAAATAAAATAACACACATCATTGTAAAATCAATACATTCATCGCTCCGCTCAGAATCTAAAATTGAAATAGGTACTAATTAAAGTTTACAATTTATTGAAAGATACAGCCAAAGGTCACTTGAAAGTTAAAACTATATAGAAGTAAGGTTATTAATTATTATAAATTATAACTAGGTAGGTATATATAATATATTTATAAAAATAATATGTAATCACTATAAATGTAATGTACTAATGTTTCATCATAGCTATTTATTGTTATACTGCAATATTATATATTACTATATTGTAAATGGATTTACTTCGTAAATAAATAAATAAAATAATTATTATTAAGTGACAAAACAATACAAACAATTACTTACCTAATTGTAATACTAAATACCTATAGTTAGTTACAATACGTACACAATATGTACTTACCTATATTACCTATACTTAACTTCACCCTTGCTTTACTAAAAATCTAGCTACCTATATAGACTTTATATGCTATATAACGTTTTTATTATATTTTAGTTGAAGAAGCAGGAGGAAAATGTTTACCTTGTGTTGTGGACGTAAGGAATGAAAGTCAAATAATTGATGCTGTTAAAAAAGCTGTTGATGTATTTGGAGGTATAGATATAGTCATAAACAATGCTAGTGCAATATCATTAACTGGAACTTTAGACACCGACATGAAGAGATATGACTTAATGCATAACATTAATACAAGAGGAACATTTCTTGTGTAATATAACTAATTCAAAATTGTTTTGTACTACAACCTTATTGATAGTTGGCGTTTACCTTATTATTTTTCTGTTTAGATCAAAAATATGTCTGCCTTATTTAAAGAAAAGCAAACACGCTCATATTTTAAATATTAGTCCTCCGTTGAATATGAATCCTAATTGGTTTAAAGACCACGTTGCATACACAATGGCCAAGTATGGAATGTCAATGTGTATATTAGGAATGGCTGAAGAATTTAAGAAAGATAACATTGCCGTGAATGCTTTATGGCCTAGAACTGGTAATATTATGTAGTAAATAAATTATATAGATTCTCCGAGCATGCGCATCCACCCTTTTTTTCTTAAATACCTAATGCAGTTATTGAAAATCTGATTTTCGGAATTTTTAAATATAGGTCCTACTTAAAAACCATATTTTGAAATTCTTAAAATTTTGCTTACTACATAAGGAGTGACTGTGAAGGTGCTAACTTTTGTTTTTTTCAAATGAGAATCACTCTTTTTTACTTTAAATTATTTTTTCGATAATTTTCCTGAACATTTTGACGTGTAGAATCAAAATTCATACGATTAGTCTTTGAGTTACCTACCTATTTATGATTTTATATACCTACTCAGAATAATTATACTATAATGATAATGGGTACCTATGTAAGATATGGGGTTGGGCTATGGTGATTTGAAAATGTTAGTGATGAATATTCATCTATCGCATCATTAATATTTGTAAAAATGTCTAGTTAAGTCCATGCCCCATATACAGAACAATTTAAAACATGATATCGTAGAATAAAAAGTAAAACAATACATAATATAGTCATATAGGTAGTGTTGGTCATTGGATAGGTACTTAGATACTGAGATATATATTTTATATACCTTGGTACAAGGCGATCCATTAAAAATTAAAATTAAAAAAAGTTTTGCAGTGACATAAAACAATGTAAAAAAACCTTAGCACGCTACTCGATATTTTTCCTTTTTACAAGGAAAATCTATGAATCATAAATATACGCCGTAACCATCATGACAACAAAAACGTCTATTTTGCAATATATCGAATAGAAAAATAAAATATCTGTGCCCAACCGTGAAACATATTATATAGGTATGTTAAAAAAATATTTTCAAAACAGACAATAATTCAAAATAATGATTGTAGACATTTCTTTTAAAATGGATCACCCGATCACCCATTGGGCATTTGCTGTTATATAGATATATATAATATGATACACAGACATATTATAAAAATAAAAACACGATACCGCAAATTGGTATAAAACTACAAAATAAATAGTAATTTGAAAGTATTTATTTGGTATATAGTAATACATACAGCTGCTGTTGAAATGTTGTCGGGCATAAATGAAGCAAAATCATATTCGCGGAAACCTGATATAATGGCCGATGCAGCTTATTCAATCATAACCAAACCATATGATCAACATAACGGACAATTTTTAATTGATGACGAAGTGCTAAAACAAGAAGGAATAATAGATTTTGATCAGTATTTAAGTGATCCAGGTATGAAATGTATATTGCTTATTTATCGATAAGTATTGACAAAATATTAAAAGACGACAGACATACAGAAGTATATAGGAACCTCACTATAAGGTTTTTTTGTATTGTTTTTTTTAGCAAACAACGGTAATCTCATGATGGATTTTTTTTTGGGAGAATATCCACATGATGGTTTCAACCAAGGTAAAGAAGTAGCCAAAAGACAATCCCGGCCAAATGAAAGAAATAATATGACTAATTAAAAGCTCAACATATTTTAATTTCTATAATTGTATAATTATTTTTATAATATACCTACTTATTGTAATATCATTCAATGTTTTCCAAAATTACTGTTACATTATTAATTAGTATACCTAGTATAATAATATAGTCATAGCTCAATAAGCTACCTATGTGGCTATGTGAAGATCCAGGGCAATTCATGTTTTTTTTTTTTTTTATTATTGCTTTCTGCTAAACCTTATTTTAATTCCTGTAAAGAAAACTTATGGAAAATGTTGTATTACATTTTCAAAGTTTAGGTATAAAAATATAATTTTTAATGCATTTTTGACTACGAAATAGTTTACAAATGTTCGTTATTTTGGCGAATTTGTCAAAATTTTAGATTTAAACACATAAAGAAAAATAGTAACTATGTATTTTTGATATTTTTGAATTGTCATAATAAAAACTTGTGAGGAACCTAAATCTTATATCTATTTCTAAGATAATTGCAGTGTTTATTTATTATTTGAAGGTAATTTTGCAGTCAATATAACATCTAGCTGTTATAATCATAATAAGTTATTCAACTCAAATCAAAAATATTTTACGTTTTTATTTTTTACCACATATTTTAGAAAAAATTACATTTTATTCTAGTAACATCAATCAAAATATGTGCCCTATGATCTGGGACTTAAATCTAAGGGCCCCAATTACACAATTTCAGAGAGTGTCCAGACACATGACAATTTAATTGCCATGCCCAGACACACCCTGTGCCCATGCCTCAATATCGTAGATTGAAATCATTTTTTCTGCTATTAAACGTGTTAACTGTACACATAGCCACATAATCAGACATAGGTAACACATCATTGTAAAATCGTAATAGGTACATTCATTGCTCTGTATTTTTATTTGCATATTATAGCATTATAAATTTATACTGTAGCCTGTAGGTATTGGAATCTAAAATATACTCAAACATCACCTATGAAATTCAACTCTGGAACTCAAACACTAATCGCATCCTTATTTTCCTGTTGAAATCTTATAGATGTCTGCTGACTACCAACATGCCAGGTGACCCTCTAAAACACAATTGGTGTTGCGACTTGTTAGTTGAATAATCATTCAGCTTCCCAGTGCTCAAAGTTCCATCAATAATGACCCCTTTAACAAGTCACTTATCATGTCTCAACATCTCACTTCACTTATACTTAGTTGTTGTAAACTTAATCAAATTTTGTAATAATCTATTAAAAAAATAAAAAATATATTTATTAATTATCTCTTATGGTTTCTTCCACAGCTTGTTCTTCTGAGTTCTGTATACATGAACTTTTTAATTCACAATTAAGTTATTTTTTTAATTTTAAATATAAATTAAATACAATATAATATTCTTATAAATGTATTAATTATAATAGAGTTAAATCCCCAAGAAACAAATAATTTAAATTTGTTCTAATGAAAAAATTTAATTTGCAACCAACTGAAAACTGAAAAGTAATTATAATATTTAAGCAAAAAAGACGGATTAGATTTTTACATAAAACCACTTTTGGAAAAAAAGTATCTAACATTCTGACAGATTAAGACATTTTCCCTTAAAATGAATTTGTATTAAATAAGTACAATTATACACAATAGTGAATACAATATGTATATAATATAATATATATAAATAATGTACACATATAGGACACATAGTAACTAGAAAGTTTGGAAACATCATGAGAATGTGCCAATATGAAAAATAATAAAAATGTTTCAAAACTTTCTTAACTTCTTATAAATAATTATAAAAATAACAATAATACATATTTATTAATCAACCCAAAAATAATATTAAATTAATAGTTTCAACAATATTTGAAAAAAAAAATAATAATAAGTAGTATTACACAACAGTACAATACACATATAGAATATGAAGGTAATATTTTGTAATTAATATTATAATTATTGCAATATAAATTATGATTTTAATCAATTTTAACTGATATGACAGTTTTTTTTTTAATACAATAGCTACAAAATCTTTAAATATAATATGCAATAAAATGTTGTGAACTAGATAAAAATCCCATTAGCTTTCCGCTTTTGAGTAGTCAAGTTGTTATTATTTAATAATAGTTATAGCATTGATCTTATAATGTACATTGTCTATTATAAATCAATTGTTATACTTTTTAATAATATCAAAATATTTTTTGAAAAAGTGCTATACGAATTATTATTAAAAGGGATAACAAAATGTCCCAATTAAACCTTTTATTTAAACATAATGGACTATTTAAATTTTTTAAAACTAAACAATGGTTGTATTGCTCTCAAAAAATTATCATGAAATTGTTGATTAGAAAACCGATTTACCGATCCTCTGGCAGCCTTTTGTAACGATAATTTTTGAGTATCTGACAACAACAGTGCTTTGTGTATAGCATGTGCATATTCCACTTCATTTGAAGCTAAAAATCCATTTTGTCCAGCACCGTCTTCTATAATTATATCCATTAAAGGGCCACCAGAACGATGTGCAATCATTATTAATCCTGCTGCCATACATTCTACAACTCCAATACCAAAATGTTCATTCCACATTGCATGTAAGCCAATCAAACCTGGAAGCATAAATAAAATATTTGTTTCTAAAACTTTAAAACTTGCATATTATTTTCATAACCAATTGATACTAACCTTCAGATAGTTCGTTTTTAAGTTCATCGTAACTGATATTTACTTTGAATCGTACATTATTCTCCAATGACAAATGTTTACATAGATCCATCATATCAACAACTCTCATTTCATCTTCTTGATTTCTTGTTGAACCAACAAAAACAAGCTCGATATTTTCCCATACATGCTCATTTATAATTTGTCTAAGATGGTACATGGCTTTGAGTTGTAATGGATGATCTTTTTCTGGTCTGAATTGTGCTAAGCTTATAATTTTTACTAATTTAGTTTTTTGTCTCTCTAAAGGCAAACATTGTAAGTCAGATGTATCACACGGAGGATAGACTTTGTAAGTGCTTAAGGGTCGCTTCCAAAGTGTATTGATATGATCCTCAGTCCATGAACTATTTACCATGATAGAATCAGCAAACCATCCAACTAAGCCGTATAGTTTTGCAAATAATTGATAATATACGAGTTTAATATAAGATATTGTTCTGCGTTTTCCTCTTTGTTGAATCACTTTATTTATCATATCTGAACTTATAGTTGGATAATGAACGTAACAACTGACTTTACAACCACCAATAAGACAAAACAATGGTAATGTAAATGCATAACCCATAGTGTCAATGTATATATCAGGTTGAAATAAACGCAATGCCTCAATACCTAAGACGATAGATCCAAGACTTTGTCCTAAAAGAGTGAAATAAGGGTAATTTTCTGCTTCAACCCATTTTCTTCTGTGCAGATAAATAAACTCTAAATTATTTGGTAGTGTAATATTAAATCTCTGTTTTGCTCGTTTAATTATTTCTACCGGGGATACTTCCAAGTCACCAGTGTAGATAACAATTTTTACTTTAGGGTATGCAGTACTAACAGCATTGACAGCACACCATAGTACACGTTCACCACCTCCACCAGCATTGCAGTAAGGATGGAAAAACGCTATGCTAAATTGAGTTGGAAATTTCCTCTTTTTGCTTGCATAGTGCCATCGTAACACAGCAATAAACACGAACAATACAATGAACACTGCAACTAATGAAAATATGAAGTACAATAAAAGTTGGAAATACATATTATTTAAAGTTAATAGTTAATTTTCTTTAAAATATCCACATCATGGTGTATAATATATTTTTATAATTTTTCATCGTATTTGAACAAAATAAAAATGTTCAATCTTATTCGTCATGATCACGACGAATCAAGAATCGTGTTAGTATGATACAACCACAATGTAGATAATACGATGTGAATTTGATAAAAAAATGTTTGAGTCGGTATTTAATGCGGGAATAATCCACTAAGAGCGCTAAGAAGGCCGATTTTTTAAATAATTAATAATTATAATATTTTCATATATTCATATTGTTCTATGATATTATGTAGCGCATTATATTCTACATTGTACAACTAAACAATTTCAAAAATGTAAATGTTCATTGTTTACTTAAAAATATTATCAAACAACAACTACCAATAACTTCAAGCAACATGGTATCAATATGATATATATAAATGTATATTCATCATAGATAATTATCTACTTAAATATATAAATTGTGTATTATCTATGAGCCTTCGGGCCTACTCCCTGACAGTGTTATACGAAAAAAATAAAAAAATCTATGTAGATAATAGAATAATAGATAAATAGAAGAAAATAAGAAGTATAAAAATTCAAAAATATGTATGAATGATAAATTAAATTAAATGTATCGTGAAAATATGTAAGATAGGTTATATGTCAGTGGCGGATCCAGGGGGGGCAAAGGGGACAATTGCCCCCCTAATTGCCATACTTTCCTTATATTTAACACAGGGTTTAGTCAATTGTTATACTTCTTGTACTTTTGCCCCCCCAAAAAAAAATAAATTAAACCCTGGATCCGTCATTGTTATAGGTACTATAGTTTAAGGTAAGATTGTAGTTCATACCAAGTACTATATTATTTAGTATTAATTCATACTCAATCTCGTCACTCGTGTGATCACAGATTTGGTGATGATCTATATTTTATATTAGTCTGAGCTATAGACCTATCACCTATAAACTAATGGACAGCGTTTCCCACATCGCCCTGCCATTGGTTAATCCAGACGACATAACTAAGAGAGAAAACAACATTTAAGCATAAGAGAGAGAAAAAATTTGTTTTGGCACATGGCAAATTTAATTAATTTGTCATGGTTTTAGCAGTTGGCACACGTAACGGCCCAAAACTTCTCTTTCTCTCTTAACTAGTGGCGTGTATAATATAAAAAATTGGTGTTGCTCAAATAATTTTAGGAGACCTACCCCTCATAATACTGTCATACCGACAGTATGACTGTATGCCCGGGCAACACTTGAACCCTATGTTACACACTACTGCTCTAATGATTTCTCTTTATGCGCTGTCCGTTAGTTAATAGTTTATAGGTCTATGTTCTGAGCTTTGATCTACTATAATTTATCATTGCAGCAACAATTTAGAAAAGATATATTTTCTACAGCCGTGGTCACAACTCACAACATGTTTAATATCTAAAATTCAACATGGTTGAATCTTGAGTGCCAAAATATGATTCTTGCATGTTCAAATTTTTACAAAATACTGTAAATCATTTACAGTATTTGCCGTTTGGTTCTAGGTTCAGTATCTTAGCTTCTAATGTTCTATAGTCTTTAATTCTATTTTCTACGCAGTATGGCTGTTGTGTGTACATGCTACTGAGTTTATCCTGGACAATTTAGTATTAGTGATATTTCGTAACCACCAGTGATGGTGACTGATCCACAAACCCCCAATAATTAAAGAAAATGTGTTAAAGATGAGTTCCCTTAACTAGTTTTCCACAGAAGTAATTAATCTACATTGGCTATGATTATACATTTTAATAGTACCACATAACAAAGAATAAAGATGTACAACATAAATAAAGATGTGATAATTTATTTTTTAATTATTTAAAGAATGAGGAACAATAATATAAAAAAAATTATTTTATAATCGAAAAATTAATTTAATTAGAAATAAGACATATTATCAAACTGAATAACAATCATAAACATTATATATTATTTATTTTGATACAATACATAAACACAGGAATTTTCACAGCCTTTTATCAAACATGACCTGAAAACAAATATTAAACTATCAATCTAATATAAATGTAGTGCTCCAATTTGCAAAAAAACAATTCTAATTGAAATTGTCAAGAAATTATTGCAAGCCCCTCCTACTGGCTAAATGGTACGTAGGTGTGAAAGTAATGATTCTTTTTCTTCAATCCCAACTATATAGGTTCGGTCCATAGACCTATAAAGATTTTCGTAGGTCCAAGGGTCGGGCACCCGAACTAACCTAATCTTGTCTCAAACTTTCAAAGGCTCTGTACTCTCTACTTCTTATTTACTCACAACAGCTATTTGCATGTTTTTTGGGTTTAATGATTAGTTATCAATAATATATTAACTGAAGAAATGTATTTTATTTGAGCAATTTATTGCTTACTTGTTGTCAGATTTCAATACAATGGTCGGATACGAATCATGTTTATCTAATTTTGATAACTGATTTGCAATAAATGTTATGTGTCCACTGATTCCTGGTGTAACTTCTCCTGAAGCTTAATTTTTAAATAGCAAATATTTTAAGACAAACCAAAATAATTAAAAATAATCCTTCATATTATATGGCAATTTTATAACTCACAAAAAATACATAAGCCTTTAGTGTCCGATACCAAAACACCAAGCACATTTTGTTCGGATTGTCTGAAAAAAAAAAACAATGAATAATTAAAATAAAAATGAAATATTTATATTCAATTGTATATTTATAAAAAAATAAATAGCTTAGATGCACATGATATAATTTAACTACTGCTATAATGCAGGTATACTCAAAATTATAATTTTTTTTCATTAGCCTATGTTTTACTTTCTACACAGGAGTATTCTTTGTAGCTTGTATGTCATTGATTCAAATCTGCCTGCGGAACATATTATTTTCTATTAAACTATACTTAAAATATTATATAAATAATAGATGAAATATCTTTTTAAAATATTTTATATTAGAGTCTAATGAAGCACTACTTTAAAACATTTTTTGAAAAAATAAAATATTATATATTGTAAATTGTTCATAGTAAACATTTTATAAACAAATATAATCCTCGAGACAGTATTAATTCTATTAAAATATTAAATTATTATTTATTTTAAAATTTTATATAATATTGGTGATAGTTTTTTAAAACGTATTGATAGTAGGTACCTACGTCAGTATATTTTATGACTTAAATTTAAGTATCTTACAATTTTGAAACTTCTTCTAATACATGTTTCTCCATTTCTTGTCTTTTACAACACCTGTGGAATTATGCTTAGTAATTCTTGTTTCTTTTGACTAACAAGTGATATAAATACTAAATACTTTAATGCTCTAAACGAATTAACAATGAAGGCAAAATAAATCTCTTAAGACTTAATACAATCTTAACTCTTATTAAGGTAAACTCCGGTACTCGGCTACTTTGTGTTTATTTTTATTGATTACAGGATTTACAATTTCCATCACGGAGTAAGATACAATATAATATAATGGACTGGGAACGAGCAGCTTATCAGTGGCCTCGAAAGTATGTACAAGAGGCATACGCGGATGGTCGCAATCATAATTGAGAGCGCCATCTGTATAAAACACGGACTGAGATACAAAATGTAACGCTAAATAAAACAACCAATAGTAGCACTGAAAACATTCAATTATAGGTGTTGATGATAACAGAGGAACCTTTTGCGGGCCGACCTCCGCACCCGCCTACCTTGTCGTTTCCAGTCCATTATATTGATTATATCTAGTCCGTGATTTACATCACAGACTTCTATACCACAGTACTATATAGAAATCTGTGATTTACATATAATCACAGATTATATGAAAGACACAGATTACTTGTGATACTACAATTATATTTCCATAATGTTATGACTTATGAGTTATGACCAAGGTGGGTTTATAAATGGTTTAGTTATGACCACGGACTAAGATATCGTAGTCCGTGGTTATAACATATAAACTTGTGCACAGGTATAAATGCGTAATCGTATGAACTATAAAATCTAAAGAGGGTCATGGTTCAAAATAATTTATATATTTTCCAAAAAACGCAAAAAACATGAATAATCCCTATACTACACGGATTAAAATAGCAACCCTAGCGTACGCAGCGCAGCCTGTAGCCGTTTATCGTGCTACTCATTTCGGGACGTTATCAGATAATATTATCTTCATCTGTGGAATTTCATGATAATGTTTTTTGTGGACGTCACAAATCACAATCTTATGTTACTATTTCCTATTTCGTATTATATGTATCTATATAATATGTAATTGTAATACTACAATTATAAGTATTGTTTATATAATCAATGGTATTAAGCAATAATGTTGGTATAAACTATAACTGCTACGAGCTACAAGGCTACAAGCCTACTATTTACTATTTAGTACAGTTGTTTTTATGCAACGAGTGGAGATTGGAGATATATTTTTTTATTATATTTCTTAAAATTACTTATTAAGCAATATTAAATTACAAATTTATCTCAATTAATTGACATTTTTTTATTGGTCAGTATCTTTGACATAGTTTTTGCTACACAAATAATAATGTGTGTTCATATGAGGATATAATATTTGTATTTTGTAGGTCATTGTCATTGGACACTGATCACCTGTAAGTCTTATGTTGCCCTTCCATTGATAACAATTTTAAATGCTATTTGCTTCGATTTCCTTGTTATAGAATTTCAGACAAATTCAAATACAGTATATTGTTGAATCATTGTGCTGACACGCAAGTACACAAGTCTTGAGCTCTAATACTATACCTAAAAATATTTTAAAAACATAACCATCTTCTACATTATAATGCTGAACACAGGGTTTGTTTTATATTTATTGCAATTACATTTATTATATTGAATTAATATTAAATATATTTTTTATTTTATATTAATATAAACTTTAATTTTTTATTTAGAAAATTATCAGGACTGACTTTGTTCATTACT